>JXCR01140624.1:50813-72112 GCA_002079205.1 Phalaenopsis hybrid cultivar | reverse complement strand
GGGGTGTTTGAGTATGAGTGTGAGAGGTGACAGAACATACCTCCCAGACCTGCATCTTTTTAAGCTAGACAGCTAGGATAACCCTCCGCCTCCACCAAAGATGGTTGGGATGATTCCAACAAGGTGAATTTTATTCGCTCGCACCTGCTCGTCTACATGTTCCTCTACCGGGCCTTCCCCTGTCACTGTGTGTGTGCTCCAACGGCGACAAACTTCTTCAATTTCTAGCCTTGATGAGCTCCTCCACCAAATTTCAGAAATGACGACATTCCTCCATGTCGTGTCTGCAGTCTCGATGGTAGGCGCAATATTTGTTTGGATCGCGTAGTACCGGTGCTGTCTTCAAGGGGGGTGTCCTTCTTCAAGTAATCCATGTTTTGATGACTTGAACTAGCTAAACCATCGACACGTTTAGGAGCGTTGATCCTTGCATCTTTGATATACATGTGGTTGCTCATATTATTAAGGTGATTGTTGTTCAGGATTGAATCGATGAACCTTGCTACTTCGGTCGCCCCCTTGGCCACCCTTTGGCCTTTTGTTGTCATCTCAATACTTATGCTTCTACGACATGTGCTTGGATCTCTTAGCTAAGTTTCGAAGGATGCCATAAAGTCCACTTTGATAGTGATGTGGTCATTTGCTAATTCCAAGACCTTCGTGATGGTCCATGGCTTGAGTAGGTTCAGATCATACCTGAACTGCTTGTTGCAAATCTCTTGCTTCATAGCGGTTTAGGCAATGAAAGGCTCCAAATACTTTTTCTCAAGTATTTTCTCTTTGAAATGGGTTTTGTAATCCCATAGGCTTTCATTCTCCCCTTGCCCATCTGAAGCAGGGTCTCTGTATCCTTCCTCGGTTTTTCCACATTAGCAAAGTGTGCAAGAAAGAGCTTCCAGAATTTGAAGGACGGGATGATCCCATCTAGTAGGTCATTAATCCATTAGAGTGTGGCTTTTTTCATTGTGTTCAAGAACAATTGATACTCCATGGCATTATCGATCTACAGGGCTCCGAGCGTTGACTCTGAAGAAGCTAGGTGATTGGTCGGGTCATTCTTCCCTTTATAAAGCATGAAGTGAGGAATCTTGAGCTTCGTTGGGGGTATGGCTTCTAGGATTCTTCCGGAGTGCTACCATAGCTGGACGAGCAAAAGTTCCCACTCGGTTTGCCCGATGTTGGACTGCCAGCATGGATGCAACACTATCTGCCTGTTGGGAATCCTTTGGTCCTTCGATTGGTCGATCATTGAGCCAATCATGGGGCATTGGTGGATTGTAATGAGGTGCCTTCTAAAGGCGGGTTCCCTGAAACTCTCCTTCCAGTTATGCATTCTGTTGGATCATGAAGAGCCTCAAACTGGTCCATTGTTTGCAATCGCAATGCCTGGACCTCTTTCTGTATGTCTTGGCGCTCCTTCTCTTTTTTGAACTCCATGAGTGTTATTTCTCTTTGTAGGGATTTTCAATATTTGTTTGGATCGCGTAGTACCGGTGCTGTCTTCAAGGGGGGGTGTCCTTCTTCAAGTAATCCATGTTTTTATGACTTGAACTAGCTAGACCATCGACACGTTCAAGAGTGTTGATCCTTGCATCTTCGATATACATGTGGTTGCTCATATTATTGAGGTGATTGTTGTTCAGGATTGTATCGATGAACCTTGCTACTTCAGTCACTCCCTCGGCCATTTCAAGGTCGGGTGTTGTCAGTTTGTCGGCCGCTAGGGGGCCGATCACCCTTTGGCCTTTTGTCGTCATCTCGATCCTTATGTTTCTACGACCAGTGGTTGGATATCTTAGCTTAGTTTTGAAGGATGCCATAAGGTCCACTTTGATAGTGATGTGGTCATTTGCTAATTCCAAGACCTTCGTGAAGGTCCTTGGCTTGAGTAGGTTCAGATCATACCTGAATCGCTTGCTACAAATCCCCTGCTTCAGAGCGGTCAGGGCAATGAAAGGCTCCAAATACTTTTTCTCCAGTATTTCTTTTTTGAAATGGGTGTTGTAATCCTGTAGGCTTTCATTCTCCTCTTGCCAATTTGAAGCAGGGTCTTTGTATCCTTTCTTGGTTTTTCCACATTAGCAAAGTGTGCCAGAAAGAGCTTTCGGAATTTGAAGGACGGGATGATCCCATCTAGCAAGCCATTAATCCATCAGAGTGCAGCTTTTTTCAGTGTGGTCAGGAACAACTGATACTTCATGGCATCATCGATCTGCAGGGCTCCGGGCGTTGACTCAGAAGAAGCTAGGTGATTGGTCGGGTTACTCTTCCCTTTATAAAGCTTGAAGTGAGGATTCTTGAGCTTCGTTGGGGGGTATAGCTTCTAGGATTCTTCCGGAGAAGGTGCTACCCATAGCTGGGCCGAGCAAAAGTTCCCACTCGGTTTGCTCGATGTTGGACTGCCAACATGGATGCAACGCTATCAGCCTGTTGGGAATCCTTTGGTCCTTCGATTGGTCGATCATTGGGCCAACTGTGATGCATTGGCGGATTGTAATGAGGTGTCTTCTAAAGGCGGGTTCCCCGAAACTCTCCTTCCAGTCAGGCGTTCTGTTGGATCATGAAGAGCCTCAAACTGGTCCATTGTTTGTGATTGCAATTTCTGGACCTCTTTCTGTATGTCTTGGCGCTCCTTCTCTTTATTGAACTCCATGAGTGCTATTTCTCTCTGTAGGGATTTTTCTTTGTAGTTGGGTCCGCTTTTCGCCCCGGGCATGTCCACATTCACAACACCACCTTTCAAGATGTTGGATCTAGAAATGTCCTTTGGAAATACATGCCTCAAGAGTTAGAGTTGGGAGGAGTAGAGAGAAGAAAAATGTTAAGAAGTTCTTAGTAGAGAAATCGGGGAAGAGTTCTCATCCAGAGGGAGTCCACTTTATTCATCATCGAGCCTCCTATTTATAAGAGGTCTTCTTGTATTATAACATAAAGGAGTGATTATGGAAATAAACTCCAATTACCGAAAGGAGAGAGCGATTATGAAAACCGCCTTTAATATAATCAATATGCTGATTTAATACTAAATTTATATTATAATTTGAATTCAGATTTAGTGATAATCAGCCGGTCGACGTGTTCTGGTTCAGTTGACAAAAGCAACAAGTCCAGTGGAGGTTGTTTCAGCCAAGGTATGAGCAGTCGTTCGGCAGGTTGTTTCAGCCAAGGTATGAGCAGTCGTTCGGCCAGTTGTGATCGGCTAGCTTTTAGTGAGCTTCGACAATTAAGACCATAGATAGACCCGTCGATCGGATTCACCAAGAGTGGACTTGACCGGTTCAAATCATATCTCTTGAATATAATGTCTTGATCATTATGTCATCATCTTGAGATTTGAACGGACAATATTCATGTGTACATGCATGCATACCACTTAAAACATTGTTATTTACATACCTAACACGTGAAAGCTCATATTTACACATACCCAACACCCTAAAGACATTAATAGAATAGTTATACAATTTCCCCTCTCTTTGGTCTTTGGTTTCGACTCGTCTCTCCGGCAGGCAGCGAAGCACAAATCTATCCTTGATCGCTGCATTCTCCTCCTTGAAGGTCACCTCCTGCCTCCGGCGGCCTTGGCATCTCATCCCCTAGACTCCCCTCTCCCATAGGATTCAAGATAATGTCATTCCTAAAGAATTTTTTTCTTTCATTTAAGATTCAATCAAACATGAGTATGAATTTTACCCACTTCTAACTCTTTATTTCTCTCTCAAATCTCCAAAAGCCCTAAACCACCTCTCCATGCATTTCCATGTTCTACTTTCCCATCATCGTCATTCTTGGAGCCTCACTGACCATTTCCGGGCAAGTTGACAGCAGGAGAATTGGTTAAGAGAACCGGTGAGATGAAGCAGTGCGATGCGTATCTGTTCGGTTAACATCTTTGAGGTGGTAGAGATGTAAATATGAATTTTAAGGTGTTATGTCTGTAAATAACAATGTTTTAAGTGGTATATATCTAAATCCTCCTAAAATATATACAACCACCTAATTGATGCATTATGTCAGCTATCAAATTATTGAGAAATTGATAAAATTGAAAATATGATTTTACCAAGAATTTTGAACTTTGAGTGAGAAATTGAAAAAAAATGAATGAAAGACAGTGCTAGATTTATAAATAATAATGTTTACAGTGTTAATGTATAAAAATGTCCCATAATAAATATTATAGTTATTTTATGAAGCCATATGATATTATAACATAACTATATTAAATAAATATTACAATTTTATAAAAACAATTTGAACGTTATGAATAAAATAAATTTAATTTAATTTATTTATATTTAATATGAGAGGAATCAATCAAACCTTATTTTAATAAAAATTTAGTCTGGATATTTGTAATGAATCAGAAAATTAGTAAATATGCAATCATGGATGTTAAAATGTAAAGCTCGAGCTACTCGTGCTTGAGCTCGAGCTTGATTAATTTATTAAGATCTGGCTCGACCTCCAGCTTAAGTTTCAAACCATTTTATGAGTTGGCTTGTTTATTAGGAAAGAAATTATTAGATATAAAATATAAAATATAAAATATCATTTTTTAAATGTTTTTAGTAATTTAAATGCAACTATCAATTTTAATGTATTTTGAGTTAATACTTTAATGAGCTGGCTCATGATCTATTTTGAACTTGACTTGTTAGCTCATCGAGCTCTGCTCATAACTTATTGTATTAGGCCCGAGCCGGCTCAAGAGTCAACACGGCTCATTTATGCCCCCTTGATGCAACTAAAATTGATATGATGAGTATTCTCCATGGCAAGAAAAATTAGTTCTAAAATCAACTCAAATGTTTACTCCATGCCGAAATCAAAATCAACAATAAATACAATGTTTCAAATATGACATTCATTTATTGCAATTGCCCAAGTGGAGTTAGGTGGTGGTGATGGGTGAAGAGAGATAATGCAATTGAAATTTTGGGGTTGGGTATGTAAATACAAAAGAGTTAGTGGTATTAGGGGTGTAAATGAGTCGAACACAAGCGAGCCCAAGCTCAGCTCGTGTTCAGTTCGTTTAGTTTTTGAGCTCAAAAAGTGTGTTCGTGTTCGGCTCGTTTGCTTAGCGAGCCGAACACGAGCCGTTCACGAACAAAGAGTTTTTTTGACAACCCTATTCATGAAGTCATAAGATATTAAGATTGAGGCAAGATTTAAAACATCATTTGAATCTAATATAATAATGTTTATTCTATTTTCTTAATTAACTTTTAATTGATTATAAATCTTTGTAGCCTTGTAGTCAATTAATGTTTTTAGAAATAANTATATATATATATATATATATATATATATATATATATATATATATATATATAAAAGTAATTTTAGTGCCCGGTGGATCACAAAGACATAAAAGCAATAATAATCTATTAACGCATTAAAATTAAAGCATTCTTTCATAAAAAAATGTTGTCAATTTAGGATGTAAGCTGTGGAAAATAAAATAAATAAAAAAAGAATCTTGATGCGTGCAAGAGAATTGGCGGGAATAGAGTGATTAATTACCGTTTCGTAGTTGTACGAGGGCCCAACACACACTCAGATAACGTAAATGATGGACAAAAACATCATAAAATTTTTATGTAGAAAACCCGAAAAGGAAAACAAAAACACGGTTTCTGACCCAATTGAAAAGATTCACTATAAACTGACGATAAATGTATAGTCCTTATTCTCAAAGGCATAAAGGGTTACATATCTTTCTAACTCTGACAGTTTTGCTCAAATAAACATCTCACTACACTAAAATCATTTAATATTATCTCTTTGAAGCCCAACAAAGGACAAAAGTCATCTCTAGCCTTATAAATAGACATAGTTTCCTACATTTAGAGCTCTCTGATCCCGACCTTCTTCTCGCTCTTTCTTTCCTCTTCTTCTAGCAAAAACAATGTGCATTTCATTAACTTCTACTTCCTCCACTAATCTCACTCAGATTGTATGAGCTTAGAGACAATTCAGAATCCAACATCACAAATCTTTGAAGAAAGCATGAAATGTATTTTGTTAATTTTTTAAACATGAAATCCAATGACTCACTTAAATAAATTAATTTGAGTCTTAAAACTTATTTTTCAATCTAAAACTTCTTCTACAATTATGAATTGCAACAAGTTCATAAGTTTTTCTAGTATTTTAATATTCTTCATGTTATCTTTTGACAAAATTTTAATTTAAACAAGTTAAGTCTAAATAAGATCATTCTAGATGTACTCGCATCCTTATTTTTTCCAAAAAAATTATCATGTACCATTTGAAAATAGAGGAGGGGCACATATTCGACTGTGCTTCACCATGCATTGTCTAATATTTACATCACATCAATCTGACACTGATAGGCTGCTTAGACAAATGTCATATTGTGTGAAATCTATTTAATATTGTCTCTTTGTAGCCCAATAAAGGAGAGAAACCATCTTGAGCCCTATAAATAGAAATGATCTTTTACGCTTACGACTCTCTGAACCCTAAGCTTCTTTTGACTCATTCTTTTATCTTCTAATTCCTCCATTAATCTCACCTAGATTGTATGAGCCTATGGAGAATTTGGGATCCATACATACCATATGTCGAACTTAGCATTTCCATACATACCACATGATTTTTACATATTTGCAAAACTAACACCTAAACTTTCATATTTACATACCTAACACTCGAATCTATGACATAACATCGATCAATACCACTCTCAGGCTATCTCTACTTTTTAAAAGTAAATTGTATCTTCTTACNTATATATATATATATATATATATATATATATATATATATATATATATATATATATATATATATATATATATATATATATATATATATAATGTGTGCAGGAGGAACGAATTTTGTTTATATCCAGCTTGTTGATCATTGGTGATATCATGCATTTTCTTATAAGGAGTTTGTTATTTGGAACTATATCAAGCATTTTTAACAAGGTTTTTGGTGAAATTTTTTGAATGGTAAATCAGCGTCAACAAGTGTTTAATTTAGATATGTCTAGTGAATCACGCCCAAGATATAAAACACAGGACGAACGAGGGAAATAAAGAGAGGGAGGTTAAGAGAGATAAGGAATGCACAATCAAAAGGAGTTTTGATAGAGTAAATTAAATAGTTCCATAGTGTAGAATTGACCCCTCTATTTATAGCTTTCAGAGGTATTTTGCGCAGAGTTACATGTTTGTTCATGTTTTAATAGAGACATTATAAGATATTATGACACGATTTCATATTCGTTACAGACTTCGAAATCTTTTCATATTCATAACCGTTCTTAGCACTGTTTTATATTCTTAATCGCTTGGAGAGGGACATCTAATGAACTGGTAACTTTACCTCTCAGTTGGTGAAAGGAAAGTCTTTGGTCGATCGATAGACATTCGGTCGGCCAAAAGGTCAACAGTCAACCCTCTTAGGGTGTCAGTCATTCATGAACACCCTCTGCCTGATGGTCAAAGTTTTCCCTAACAACAAATCACTTTGACCATCAGGCAGAGGGTGTACCACCGTAATTTGACAGATAGTTTTCCTTGCACAATGAGCCTTCTCGGAGGATCAAAATGGTGTTCTGTGAGGGGGCATTTTTACAGTTTTATGAGGAAGTTCCATAATTAGCTGTCTGAGCTAGTCCTGAATGACTGTCCTTGTGATTGTGCTATATCTATCTCTTTGTTTGTCTAAGCTTTCGTTCAGTCGGCTTGCAGTTTCGACCGAAGGAAACAATGTTTGGTGTTTTTTTTCATTTGACTATCCTGATATCACATTCAAATGAGACTCGTTGGATTTTCCCAAGATTCGTGCGTGCATATTTTTTATGTACATATTTAGTTTCCAAATTCTATTACTTCATAAAAGAGATAGCTGTGAAAAGAATATGAGAATCAATGACTTATTTATTACATAATAAATACTTTTAATAATTTAATTTCCTGGATTTTTGTTACCGCAATCTCTATAAATAGGGAGTGATCAGTATTTTTCCATCACTTTTTCTCATTTTCTAGTCTTTCTATTGGTTATCAACTGAAGAGATGCTTATGGCGAGTGTCAAAGAGATTTTTGTTGAGGTAGCAAATGAGTCGGCCATGATGAAGACCTTTGACAATTTTATTGAAAAACACCATCCTTCAAAGGATGCTAGGGAGAAAAGTAAACTAGAGGGCAGTCAACCAGTGGTAAAAAAGAAACCAGAGGATAAGGGTCGACCGGAAGGAGGGAGCTGACCAGGAGAGAAAGGGGGGTCAAGAAAGTGGCCTTTAAGAAAGAAAATGTGGAGGAACTAGAGGAAGAAACTGAGTTTTCCAACTCATTGTTTCTCCATAGTATGATGAGCAACAAGGTGGACGTGCAACCCACTTGAGCGTTTGTCCTTTCCACTACACCGATCTATGAATGACCGACTCAATAATCTTTCTTAATGGTCATAAAGAACGAGGTCCCACCATGTGAGGATACAACCGTCTTTTCTTTGATCGGTGAAACCAGTCAGGCGGTTGTTCAGCCGCTTCATGATGAAAACCTACAATTATCTGAAGTAGAGCAGATCCTTGTACAAGGAAACCCAATCCTATTTAAATAGATTCATGTTATTTTTTCTGGTGTTTGATTATTTTTTTAGATGAGACCATCGAGATCATTAACTCATCAATGATGGGAATAAGTCATTTGCTAGTTCTGGAGGTGGCCATAGGATCGTCAGCTCTAGCCCAATGTGGAGTCATGTTTGGTCATCTATCTAGTCTTCTCGAGGCTGTAGACAAAGAGACCAACGGGCGAAGAAGATCACTAGCTTTGCTGCTTACTGGATGGACGAGATAGTGGACTCCCTTGCCCAGGAAGCTGGTCTAGAGAGGAAGGTGGCCATAGCAGACCAAACAGAAGAAGTGATGACCCTTCACCAGGAGCATATGGTCAAGTTGGCAGCCTTTCGAGGGAACATCAAGACTCTTAGGATGGAGCTAGTGAATGCTCAAGTGACTTCTTTGATCTTTCAGGTTCGGGCGGAGGATGAAAGTGTTAAAAGGTTTAAGTTTGATGGGGCATTCATTCTATCAAACTATAATGAGTCATTGTCTTGATCGGTCGAGGTAGTCGAAGAACATAGTATAAAATATTTCTTATCTTGAACAAATGAATAAAAATTTTATTTCACAAAATTTTAAAATCTTATACGTCATTTCCTTTTCTTGAATTTCAAATTGATTTAATGTGACTTTTCATAGATCCAGGTACAGATTTGTTATGTCGCAAATTCCGGAGTAAGGGCCAAGAAAGAAAAAGGTTTGTGCTTTTCAAATCTCTGTTATCTTTCCATTCAGTCATTTTCTATCTCACCTTTAGGTTAGTTAACTCTAAGTAATTTCCATGGCTTCTATTCTCCTCAACTCTTAGGTTTAGTTCCAGCGAGCAAGTGGTCATCCATTTTGTTGTTTGATACAAAGCAACTTGAAGACACATTAGTATACACTACAAGTGTAATGCTTTACGTAATGAAACCAAAGGGGAGGATGACCAATAAATTTGGTGAAGATATGATCTTTTACTAGGATCAATTTCAGGGGGGCTTTAACTTCCGTCATGAGATTCAATTGATCATGAATTGACATGTGTTATTTTTTAGATATATTTTATGCTCATTTTTAATGTTATTACACTTTAATGGAATGAATTTTGCACGTTTTTGGTTTTAGGTACAAGAGATGGAGATTAGGAGAAGGAGCAAAAAATAGAGAAAAATGGGGTCAAATGGAGGAAAGGAGCATAAAGTGAACCAATGCCTAGGTGTCAGTTTCCTGCAACTAAGCGCTAGACCTTGTACATGGAAATAGAGAGCCCAGCGTCGTGGCGCTAGGATCTAGTGCACCAAGCAGATGTTTCTAGGTTCTAGAACACTGGCGCCTAAGTGCCAAAACTGGCGCTTAGGCGCCAAAATCAATTTTTTTTAATGATACAATGTATTTGGACGAATTTTGAAGGAGCATCTGAGGTTACTCTTGGGGATTTCAAGAGTTATTATAGGGGGCGTCTCTTTAAGTAAAAAAGATTTGTTATGAGTTGTTGTTAGAGAGGGTGGTTAAAGAAGAAGTTAATATACAGGAGAGGTTTTGTGCTAGTGGTTGTTGGGTGTGTTAGGTTGAAGAGGTTGTTGCAGGGTTATTGAGAGGAATGAAGGTGTGTGTGTGGTGTGTCTTTCAAGGTTAGAGGGTGTGTCTATTGGAGTAAGATTGTAAGGATAGTTGATAATTCTTCAAAGGAACATTAGGAGATTTGCTTGGGGAAGAGTTTGAGAAAAGTGTTTTGTATTTTTATTTAAGTTTGTTAAAGTTTATTTTGTAAACCTGATTCTAAATATCAATCCATGTGCTCTTGTATTTTCTCCATGAAATTTGAAAAGTTTTTTTTATCATTCTCCTTGAGATGAGAGATATTCATTTGTAAAATTAGAATGGTTTAGAATTGCTTTTATTTCAATTTTGTGATGGTATATTACTTCATGATTCATTTACTTATGCAATCTAGTTAATTCATAAGTTAAAACATATTGTGAAAACGTAAGGATCCAGGAGGGCTATGCTTTTCGTCAATTATTAATTATCATACTAAACTTTAGAATGAAAAAAAAGTGATCTTATGATGAGTGCAAATAGATAGGGAGATAAGATTCATCGACTGTAAATTAGTGATTCTAGGGTGACAGGTGATCCCAATATTTTTTATATGTAAGGATTTATGAAGTTGGCACCACTACTTGTAGATTTTAATCCCTCATAATGGAGCCAAAAACTTGATCCCAAGCAAAGTAAGATTTCAATTATAATTTTAAATAGTAGGGATTCTACGCAAGTATATGTATCGTTATCAAGTAATATAGGGTTTTATGATTAATCCCCGAATATCGATCTCATGGAGATTGAGGTTAATCACAGCGGCTTTCAAGAGAAGTTGTAGTCTAAAGAACACAACCTAGCTTGGAAGGTTTATAAGGGTTTGGTTTTGATTATATGCTACAATTATCACTATAATACTACTTCTAATCCTAAACTAAAATACTTATTGAAAATCAGAAAGTGAGGTTTAATATATTAAAATTACCCTTCCTCATACAATAAAATTAGTGACATGTATAAAAAGTAAAACAAGTAGTGAGAGTGATTGTGACAAATAGGAGTCATTATATTTTTTACCCTTCTTAGAGATGCTATAAAGAACATTGGTTAATCTAAAGTTTGAATAGTTTTGAAGACAGGCTAGGCAGGGAAGATACTAACTCTTACTTTAGAGTTCCCTCTTATCGCCCCACCTGGAGGCTAACATCTCGCATTAAAACCTAAAACAATAAACCACATTAGGGGGATTTAGCTTGTCAATCTAAAGTCCTCTAATTCTACACCCATTAAAGATTATTTCCATATTTATTTTCACTTAACCATATGGACTACATTCTCATCAATACAATCTCATGTGATTCTACTATAGTTGATTGAGACAATACCATCCAGATCTTACATGTTCTCACAACAGATTTTAACACGCAAGTTGATCAAGTTTACATGTAAATGAAAATCAAAGTAAAATCATCACAATATATTCTCACTCTACTCAAATTTATACTCTACACATGCATACTAATTCATTGTAAGAGGTAAGAGTAAAGAAAGCTACTCACTATACATGGAGAAACAACAAGAACTTTTCCTTAAACAAGACTTTGAAACCATACAAAAAAGTACTAAATTCAAATAAAAATACAATGAAAATACTTATCTTAGATGGAAATCAAACTCTCCTTGTATAGCAAAAGCAATCTTCTTACAATCCTCTGCAAGAACAAGTAAAAAGAAAAGAAGAAATCTATCACTCTCTCTCTTTCTCTGTCACCTTGTCGCCCACCTTGGGGCTCATGCCCAAGCCTTCTTCTTCTTCTCCAAGCCTTCTTCTCCTCTTCCAATTAATTCAAGAGTCCAAGATTCATTTTAAGAACATTTCCAAGCCTTATTTATAATTTCCCAAGAGATTCTTAAGTGTTTCTTCAAAAATGTCCATATTAATTAAATCTTCCAAATGGTGCCTCAAGTGATTCTTCAAAACTCCTTATATCCACCCCAAATTCTTCAAGAAATTCCTTTTTATCATTTCCAATGAATTCACTAAGAGACACACGAAGCACCACTTCAAAAATTGTCCAAATCCGGTGTATATTCTAAAAGATATGTTGAAAACTATTTTTGGCACTTAAGCGTCGATTTTGGGTGCTTAAGCGCCCTCCTTTCTGTCTGGTGGTGCATAAGCACCATTTTGGGCGCTTAAGCGAGTGCCCTGTTTTGGCCCCCATAGCTCCGGTGTGCCTCGATTTGACCCGATTTGCTCCATTTTGCTCCATTTTGGTCAATTTTTGTTCCTTTTGCTCCAATCACTCAAAATTCTTCAATTTGATGTACCTAATAACAAAACACAAGAACATATACCTTTAAAGTGCAATATCATTATAAAATATAACATAAAAAATAGTACATTTTTAGGCACATTAACAAGCTAGAACCTTAATCAATTTGATCTAGGGTTTGGAACCTGACGCTAGGTTAACCCTAATTGAGGGCTTACATGGGTACTCTAGGGTGACAGGCTAGAATCTAACCAGCATAACCAAGAATTTAGAAACTTAACTCTAGGTTATCCAATGTTCTTTATACACTCAGAATAGGATAAAAAATATGTATGATTCTATTTGTCACAAAACTACATTTAAATTAATACATATTCGATTCTCCTACACTGATTATAGTCTTATTCCAAGGAAAAGAATTTTCATACAATCTGAACTTTTCTACATTAAATTAGTTTAGGAACCTTTAGCATTTACTTTAAGTTTAGAAATATAATTTGTAGGTATTAGTTACTTCTATTTACACGTACAATTTCAACCTTAATTCTCATATAAGTTACTTGCACTTTAGGTAGAATTTTATTTAGTGAATAAAAAGAGTTTTTTCTTCCCTGTGGAATTGATACTTGGGACTAAAAGAAAGTCTTATATTACTTGAAATGATACATGCACTTTTGTAGTATCCCTAGTGTGTAAAATTGAATTGTGGAGAAAAATGAGAATTACTTGTTAAATAACACTTAGTTAAGAATTAAGTGTGCAAGCACATACGGGCAATGGGAGTCAAGTATTTGGCACCTTTGTCTGAGTTTGAAATTGAAGTAATTACACACTAAGCGCACACATATTGTGTCGGGGATCATGAACCATTATGGACTCATCCCTGTGTAGGTAATTCCAAACTCAAATGCGGCCATCATGAAATGTGTGATATATCTACGGTGGATGGAGATCTCTTTATCCTAGGAGTTGTTTTCATATACTTTTTCTCTTAGGGTGGAGCTCGATGGTTTTTTCATCTTCGTATAGATTCAAATGTTTTACTTGGTTCATCTAGAGAATAAGATCAAAGATTAGAAGTTTTGATTCCTCCACAGTATCTATAAAGACTGAAGGATCACTGCATGACCAATTGGAGAGTCATATAAGGAGGAAGTCCAATAGTGGGCCTGGGGAAACACATCATGGGAAAATACCTATTATTTATTCAATATATAGATCCCATGATAATGAATCAGGTGTTGAACCCCACATGGTTTGGTCTCATGACTCCCGAGTTGTGGGCCACATCAAATAAGACACCAAAACAAAGAGACTTCTCAATTTTCACAGAAAAAATAGAGGAAAAAAAGGTGTCACTTCAAAAGCCATGATGGAAGAGGTCGAGAAAGCTAGGTTCAAAACTAATCCATTCTGTTTTAAAAGCACTAGTTGTCATTCAAAATTTTATCATCGGGGAATTAAATAAATTTGGTATAGAAATATTTTTTTATTCATGTCTACATAAATTTAAAATTCTTATTGTGATTGGATTCATTCTAGAATGATATTTCTCTTTCTCAAGGTAGAATATTATTCATAATGTCAAAATATTTGCGGTGTTGTATGATTTCCACTCATTAGTATTGTTATCTCAATCTATAAACTAGGGTACCAACAAATCATGAGATGGGTATGAAGAATTATCCTCATTAAGAAGTCTTATGGTTTCCTCTGTTATCATTTTTGTTTATCCTATCAAAGGGGCAATATACTTAACAACCAACTTGATCATATTGATTAGGACCACCACCAATATATTTTTATGTTGAATGCAAACATTCTTGATCAAATGTTTTTTTTTTTGGTTTAACACGCAAAATATCATTAATTATAAGGGTTGCGACCAGTATCATATAATCTTTTAAATCTACTTTAGCATCTCATAACATGATAAGAAATCTCTAGGTGATTCTTCTCAATACAACTTCTATTCATTCTCATATTAAATAGAAGTTGATTGACCATTTTTAGTCTTCCAAGGTAATGCAATCCAACATCTTTTTTTTTCCAGAGGTTCTTTAGATATTGGATAAATGGTGTGAGCCTTTCTCATATTCAATCAATCTCATATGTAAAACGACCAGTGATTTTAATATTTTGTCCGTATAGAGTTTATTCTTTAGAATTTCCTTATTCAAACCTTGCATGCTCTAGTCAATGGATTATTTGAACTCACTGCTCCTATAAAAATTGGATATACCAATTAAATTTGTTGGTTTTGCAAGGTTCATATAAAGCTACAATAAAAGCATGAATGAAAACTTACTAGAATATCACAAAAAATAGAAGTTGTCTTCTGACAAGAAAAATATTCATACATTCAAGGACACGTAAATTCCATAATATATTTTTTTTGTGTTATAGTTATAAATCAAGATTCCTTTTAAAAGAGAAGACTAGTGTGTATGAAAACAAGAATACAAGATTTTATTTTTCAAAAATATTTCAAGTAATAGACCTTCAAAGTCATACTTATAACCAAAAATATGGCATCAACATGTCCCCTCTTTATTAAAATTGAGAATGATACAACCCACAAAATTCATTTTTGATCTTCTCAAAGAACTATTAACTTATAAACATCAATCCAAATTATGCTAAAAACCCCCTAAAAAAAGATGATTTAGCATGTCTTCATAAATTTGCTTAGCCTTTTCTAATTTAGATGTTCAACATATCAACATAATAATAACTTACAATATATTTTCTCACCTTGAAAGGACCCCATTGATAAGTATGATTATGTGGAAAGCAGAGAAACATCACATGGGAAATAATGTGATAGCTAGTTGTGCGTGAAGATGAAGGGCCTTTTAGTGCAAGGAACTAATTATAAATTATGTCTTCAATGTCCAAAGACAGCATCGTGTGGCAAAATTAGAGCACTTAAACATAGTTTAATAAGTTTTTTTAATTTGGATTAGTATTAAATTATAGTAGGTGTTAGCGGTTTATGCTTATAGTTGCTGAACTCTTAATTTTATATTTTAATTCAAAATTTTATTAGTTTTTTTATTAGGTGAAATAATAAAAAAATGTTTTGAGGATTTTTCATATATAGCTCTGAAAGAATCATATTTATGTATCTCTCACCTATTTTTTTTAATTAAAATATAAAGTTGGGCCAGTCGATGTTGACAATAACTCACGGGACGGAGAGAAAATATTGCGTTTGTCCACCGCCAAGCGCAACCTCGGCATGCATGGCGAGGTGTCGCCCATGCAGACGACGGATGTAGTATGCTCTGTCATCCCATATATGCATAATCGTTTACTCATTTCCTTTTCAGACACAGATCTCTCACAGTAGGGGAGTCCCTACAACGAGGCAACCGTCGTCACAACATTGATCAATAACTACCATGTGGGTAGTATCATCGTTGATACTGAGAATTCAGTTAACATCATGTTCAAGGTAGTATGTGATTATATGTTTAATTTCATTTAATAAAGATTCTTTCTTTGCAACAAAGCCAAAAACTTGATCCCAAGAAAAGACTAGGTAAAATTTTCACTATGAAGCAAATAAAAATATAATTATAATATTTAAATATGGGATATTATGCAAGTATACACATCGTTATCAAGTAATATAGGACTTTTTAATTAAGCCCTGAATATCAAACCCACAAGGATAAATAACAATATGCAACTTTACAAAATAAAGAAATTAGATAACAAAATTTTACTTAGCAAAATATTCTTACCTAAACTCTAGATGCTAAAATAGCAATGAGAATTTGATTCTTTTTGTAAATTTGTGATAATTGAAAACAAAGTAAGCAACTAATTAACTTAACTAAATACTTGCAAAATGAATACAATATAAATAAAATATTCTTTTCCTTATTATGAATCAGTAACAAGTATAGAAACTCTGTTGTGGAAGTATTCTAATTGTTTTGTGTCAAATAGGAACAATAATATTCTTTACCCTTACTAGAGATGCTATAAAGAACGTTGGTTGATCTATAGTTTGAATAGTTCTGAGTACTGGTTAGGTAGTAAAGATACTAGCTCTCACTTTAGAGCTCTCTCTCTCCCTCCACCTGGGGGACTAACATCTCGTATCAGAACCTAAAACTATAAATCAAATTGGGGGCTTTAGCCTATCACTCTAAAGTCGTCTAATTCTACACCCTTCAAAGTTTATTTTTCTATTTATTTGCACTTAACCCCATGAACTACATTCTCATCCATGAAATCAAATGTGATTCTTACCATTTGTTGACTAAGGCAATACCATCTCGGATCTTACATGTTCTCACAAAAGGTATTAACATCTTATATGGATAAATCATGAAGTAAATGAAGTACAAGGTTTAAGATCATCACAACTTCTTCCAACATTAAAGTCTAATACTTCACACAACATCATTTCAATACTCAATCACTTATCATTTTTAAGGAAAAAGATAAAGAAAACTACTCAGAATTAAAGGAGAAAACACAACCACACTTGAGTTTAAAAGTAGAAATCATGCACACAAACAAGAAATCTAAATTAAAACCAAATGTTTTCACAAACATAAACACTTATCTCAAATCCTCTCCACCAAATGCCTTGAAGTTTCATTGAATTCTCTTCCTTCACCAACAATACAAATGAAAACTCAAAATAAAAAGAAAAGGTGATCGGCGGTGGCGACGGCGACGATTAATTGGATGGATGATTGGCTATTGGCTGTGAATTGGCCCCTTCCTTTGATGATCCAAGTCTTCTTTAATAAAAATCTAAGATGTGTCTTGGTGTCTCTTCAAAATGTGTCTCCATTCAATGAATCTTGTAGAAATTGCCTCCTTTCAAATGCCAATTGAATGAATTTTCGTGTCCATCAACTATTTTCCACATTTTTAACAAGGGTTGTTTCAAACACCTCTTCAAAAATTCTTCGAAATTCAATGAATTATCAAATAACTACTTATGTCGCTTAAGTGCGGGGTACTTGATGCTTAGGCGCGACTCTCTCTGTATAACTGGCTTGTAAGAGCCAGTCCTAAGCGCCTCAGTTCATTTTTGCACCTTCATTTTTGCTCCAAATTTGATCATTTTTCACTTCTTCTAACAATTTTCATCCATTGGATTGTACCTATTAAAAAAACACGCAAATAACTTTCATTAAAGCGCAATATCTCACAAATAAGTATAAAAATGTATATAAAAATATTATATAATTTAGGTGTATCACTATGGTACCAAGGGATTCCCGGTTTACCTTCGAGGATCTTTCAAATCTTAACTGCATGAGGTCCCAATCGTCTTTAAGTCTTTTCCGGTTGGCCTCCAGCAAGGCCTCCTTCTTTTTAGCTTTCTTCTGTGACCGCTCTACCTCGATCAAGGCTAGCCTCTAAAATTGCAACCCCATTAAATACAGCAAGTTCATGTTCCATAGAACTTCTTAGCGGCTGAAGCCCCCAATGCATGGCCACATCTTTTGGACCATAGAAAATTTACTAATGCCAAGGGAAACTTCATGTTGCCTTTAGACTACATATAAAAGTCTAGAGACCGATCCAACAAGTCAAACCACTTTCTTCCCTCCTCTCATAAACTCTCAGCACTCCCAAGAATAGGCACACACTAGAAGGACTCCTTCATCCCCTTCAAAGGAGGGGGAGGGTAGAACGCCTTCTTCCTACGCCGACACTTTCCTCCGCAGATGCCCTGAGTGCAACTTTCGAAAAAGAAAGTTAACTCCCCTGAAGAAGTATCAGACATAGATGAAAGGCCAGATCTACTCACACTAATCCTCTCAGAGATGGAAAAGAAGAAAGACCTCTGGTTTGAGAATCCAACAGAGTCATGGTAATCAGTGTCACGTCGGCGGGGCGCTAGCTTCAAAAGATGTAGGAGTCGCAACCACAGTTCTGTCTAGAGTCCCTTTAGAAGCAAAATCACTCTTATCACCTTCCCCTACATCAACAAAATGAGAAGCATATTTTTGAGCAAAATTAGTGACCTTACTATCCACATTCTCTTGAACAACAACACTATCAACAGTCATAGAAACAAGGTATCTCGAGGTCACACTGTGACAGTGTTGGTCCTCGTCTCCTACTAGATTACATGATTCCAGGAGGCACTTCTACTTCTAACTCTTGGCAATCAATTATTTGTTCACCACCTTCACTTTACCTCCTCTATAGTGCCTGAGTTGTGTCATTGCTCCTCTGTCATTTTGTTTGCAAACACACGGGTAATTGTCGTCTCAGCAGTCCATTGAGGAACCAAGAGCCGATGACCAAGACAACATCTCTAGGGTAATAGTCATGCTTTCTAGAAAAGATCTTGACTTGGACACCTTACACCCTGACGACTCGGTCTAGATTCCTCAAGCGCCAGAACAAGAACCGGCTAGGAACTTATTATGTCAATCATTTATCTTATTCTCCACTCTTACTAAGTGAAGTTCCTTATCCACAAAGGATATAACGTAGCCCGCCTTATTGACCTTAAATAAGAAGAAGTATCTAAAGAGTTTGATTGACCATGTAAGATTATTCTACCGATAGAAAAGGATGAAAGTCATGATTATGGCTATGGAGTTTGACATCACTTGCATCGGAATAACCTCATAGGTGTTGAAGATGCTCCAGAGCTCTTGGAACAAAGGCAACTGGAGGGCATACTTGAACTAATCTTGGTGGAAAAATAGGTTTTTTCCTAGAGGAATTGTTGCATGTGTTGATCGGAGTAACTTCTAAAACCTATTATCTTCTCAAGAACATATCTTTGATGTAGTTCCCTCACTTCGTTCTCTATCAGAAATGAAGGGTTAGTGCCCTTCACAAATCCAAGCAAAACATGTGAATATTTAGGGGCCATCTCGAGAGACAAGAGCTAAACTAGCTAAAAGAAGAGTGGAGAAGAGAAAGCTGAAGAAAAAGAGAAAAAACAACAAAAATGCGTAAAGTGAAAAGAAATGTCCCCTTCCCTTATTTATAAGAAGGGTGCATCATACGAAGCATCACATAATGGTAAGTATCACACTAAATGTCTTTTCAAAAATTCACTAAAATATTATTTTATTACAAATAACATTATTACATGCCACGAACAATGTGAGGGTTCACACTCCCTCAACTTCCAGAGAACTATCTCTCCAAAGAGATAAGCTCCATTTGCACAACCTCTACATTGACATCCAGGCGAGCAAAAAGTTCTTGTACAGGATCCACAGCCAAACCCCCATCAAATCCCTCAAAAACGTTGACTGACCCCATTAACGGTCCGCTCTCACATGTCAGCTGCTATATTATCTTTGGGGATTGCACCTGCCCTAAAGGCCCTCCCAACTAGAGATCTATCACGGATGATGGATTGGGCGGCTGATGAATTACCGAGTCGACAGTGGCGGTAGCCCCTCATCTTCAACCTGCATAATGATTACCGTGGTAGGGGCATACTTTGTAGCATTTTTTGACAACCTGCAGCCCTGGTGTTCCTCTGACCTGACCAATTCATCCATAAATCTCTCTATGGAGGAGACAGTCTTAAAGGCCTCCTCTCCCTCCGATATCGAGATGACCCCACTTTTTTGTGGCAGCGACTGCGAGAGGGCCATGAAAACCACTCCCCTTAACTCCCTATTGTTCTCCTCGGTCAGAAGGGTCTGTTGAACCTCAATTCGCACACCAAAAGTAGGCTTTGAGGCACCTCAATGAGGCCTCTTCATTGCCAGACCTTCCACATTATCAGATGATTTGACTACATCGACCATGTCAAACTCGGGCCTTGCCCGTTTTTCCTTCTTCACCACCTTCTTCTTTACAAAAGTGGAAATCCAAAACGTGAGCCTCTCAGGATCCACAATGATCCGGCTTGATTTGCCAGTCATAGCACACTTTAGTTGTAAAAAGATAAATTGAAGACAAATGATACAAGGCTCAGTTCAGATATATTTATAGAGCACGTGGGGCACAAAATCCTAAGAGAAGTCATGTATTCATTTAATTCACAAAATTTATTGATAACAATTGTTTAATAATTTTTCTTTCCTTATTATAGTTGTCTTCATCAAGGTGTAGGAAAACTCAGGAACTAATATTTATTACCAAAAATACCAGCACGAATCGCAAAGAGAACGAATGACCAAAATGAAAGGGTCTTCTTTCAAAGTAAGCAATCAACCGACAATTCAAGGCCGAGCACGAAGCCACGTCACCGAACTCGGGATAGGTTCAAGATTCAAAAATGGTCCCAAGATCCACCAAAAGTGAGGTGTGAATTATCCCAACAGTGAGTCTCGTCGAATACCCTACATGAGTTGTGACAAGATCCGCTTATGACCTTGCAAGGTTGGGAGAAATGGCTAAGGCGACAAACTAACGAGGCAAGTGAAACACGAGCTCTGTAAAAATTGAGCTGAACAAAAAATGAGCCATGAATCACTACAAAATAATTCAGCTGATCGCATTCGACCGACCAACCCTGCATTGGATCGAACGTTCACCTGACGATCGACCACTCTGGTCAACCGTGCCAAAATTCATCAAGCAAGATCATCCATATGACTGAAAATTCCGACCAACCAACGCATACTCCAGAGAGCATAGATGTCACTCGGCCGGTCGTCTCAGTCAGTTCACTTGAAGCCAGTTGACAGGTCAATTACCGTCAATGTTTAAATTCAAATTGCAATACAAATATGACATAAAATCTATACAATCAATTAAAGTCTTAATGACTTTAAAAACGGTTTCCATGATCGTTCATTTCTTTCTGTAATTGCACAAAACAAACCTCTATAAGTAAAGGGCAAAAATGTGAACAAAGACACATTTTCCCTCGATTCTCTCTACAAAGATGCCAGACATATTATACTCTTTCTTCCTTTTTTTTTTTTTTTTT
>JXCR01140624.1:18159-50782 GCA_002079205.1 Phalaenopsis hybrid cultivar | reverse complement strand
CTTTTTTTTTTTTTTTTTGCTCTAACTCTCGAAGCGTGATTTATAAATAACACACTAATTAATTTATTCTCAAATGTGATCAATTAATTAAAATTAATTACTATTTATATTGTATTAATTTAATATTAGATTTTAACTAGAAGCATGATAATATATTATCACTTTCATAATGACGTTAAGGAAAATTATAGAGGATTTTAATATTATTTCAAAAATGGAGATATAGTGCCATTTAAAAATTTTATTTATTTATTTATTTATTTTTTGTCTACATGATTTTATTCCTCACACAAATAATCACATTAAGCTTAACACTAAAAAGAATTGACTAACACCACATAAAGAATGCATCTAAGCCATATAGACAATAAAAATTATTATATCTAAATAAATATTACATAATCATCAAAAATAATTTAAGTTATTTGCATTCATATACATAATAATACTTAATAAATGGCCCAAAAATCTACTTCTCTAGCACAAATCTTGATGTAATATTGAGTTTGGAACTTTCAAACTTATATTCAAGATTATGTAAACTATTATTTTAATAAATGTATAGTTAAATTGAATATGTTGATAAGATAAACCCAATAACATCAAATGTGATCAAATGCAACCCCAAATGAGCCCAAATCAAGCGCTTGAAGCATATTAGAAAAACGTACACATTAGTGAGACGACTGAATAATGCATAATCCTTATATGCTTATAATCTAATTGAAAATATTAGTGAGATAAATCTAAAGGATTCTAAGATTACTTAAGTCCAATGTCATTAAATCACCCAAATATCATTAAACGTGCTATCACTTATAAGACTAATATAAATAATAGTAATGCACCTAGAAGGCTTATGCACATCATTAAAACTAACATTAATGCTTACCAACCATACTTCATCACTTGTTGTCACTCTCTATGTCAATAAATGTTGTTGCCAATAACATTTATATATGCAACTATTATGAACTCTGATTCTCAAAGTCAATTTTTAGTTTTGTACTAGAATTCTTGGTCAACTATCTCCTCCCTAAAGAAAATGATAAGAAGATCTTAATATAAGTTTATGAACACAACTCTGATGCCTTCGTACTTCTCTAACATCCATCATAAAACTTGTTTTACACAATATATATTTTATATATTATATCAAAGCCTTTCTTAACTATAAAAAAGTAGACTAGTTATAATTTATGACATACTTTAGCGCAATGATTTCAACTAGCCCATATCTCATGTTTTTTTCTTTCCAAAATTGTTTGAAAAAGAAATTTGATATCTCCTACAAATTTCCTCATGTGTGTGTGTATGTCTGCGCGCGCACGTGCCGCTCGTTGTGACTCTTTGGTTGGCAGTTGTGTTGTCAGTCGTGAGTTCTCTTGGGTCNAAGCATGATTGTAGATTAAGCAACTTCTTTTATCCACTATAACTTTATACATCCAAGCAAACCCATTACCAATTGTGTTCTTATAAGAAAATTTTAAGTGAATTTCAAGATCTAATACAAGCTCTAGTAAGAGTTTTACTCATTTGGAATGGTCATATTCTTGACATAGAAAAGTTAACAAAGATATAAAAAAAAGATCAATGTTCAGATAATTTAAGATATATCTGTCGTTTGCACTATCTTAATCAAGTTATGATTGAACCATGAGTTTCAAATCAATTTTTTTTTCATATAAATTAATTTAGTCCAATAATTCTTTGACAAATAATTTTGAATAATCAAAAACTCTTTATGGATCCCTTTCAATCTTTTCCATAGTAGCTAATTTCATTAAGCATGCTCTAACAAATAAAGTAAAAATACATACTTTAAGAAAAAATCTCGAATAAGTTCAAACTTCTTACTTCGTCTGTTGTAACATCTTCTGTATAGATAAATGACATCGAGTAGCACTAAGAAAATAACCTTGAATAACTAAAAAAAACCTTTGGTGAATTTTTCTTAACATAATCTACTACTAGTTAAGGTTTAAGGTGGCACCCCATATTAATAGCCCAAAAAGCTAAAAAATTCAATAGATTTTTTTCTAACCCACCTAGCATAGATGCGGAAATTGCTTAAAATTATAATTAGAAAATTCATTTCATTATTTTATAAGAGTTTCCATGACACTTATATATAGGAAAAAAGAGAAGCAAACTTCCAAAAAACTTAGCTTCCTATGAGAGACAAAGCAAAAAATTTGAATCACACTTATGTGAAAATTGAGAGTTTATCAATTATTTACATTACCTCCAATGATTTGATTATAAATATCAATTAAAGTTATGTATTAATAGATGAATAAATATATATTCACAGAATGAATGACACCTGAAGAGAGAAATTTTACAAAATAAATTTTTATATTATATCAATGGACTCTTTCTCGTTACTAGAAATGCATTTTCAATTCAATTTCAACACCACCTTTTAAATTTAGGAAGGATTTTTTAGATTCTTGGATAAGAGATAATCTTATAACATTGGTCCTATTACTGAGTTGCACCGAATAAACCCTTTTTAAGAAGCCCTTGATAAAATATTCATCAGGACACTAATGACTAGGTTCATTACCTCAACCTTAAAACTTTTACCACATACTTATTTTATATGACAGTCAATCTCACTATTGTCTTCTACTCACTTCAACAATATATTTGTTGACTCGACACAAACTTTGGACATGACATTCCTTTTTTTCTTTTTTAAAACATATATAAAATTTATGCTTCCCCACTTTAAAAGTCTTCTTCCCTACTGCATGTGATTTAAAGTTTGTAGCTCTTTGGCGGATCTTCTACACATGCATTAAGTATATAATTATTCTTTTGGTGCACTTCTCAAAAGGACTTCAAGTTCTATCTATTGAGTCATTTAAAATAAAAATAAATACATATTTAGACTTAAGCAAGAATTAAATATTACTAAAAAAAGGGTAGACATAGGAATATATATATATATATATATATATTCATTTTGGACCTCTCCATCAGGGTTCATGAGGATAATATTATTTTAAGTTATTAGGCCTCTCCATCAGGGTTCATGAGGATAATATTATTATAAGTTATTAGGAAATGGATGCATTCCTTGCAACCCTCATTTTGGTTTAACTTTGTTAATCCAACATACAATTTTTTTTCCTTTTTAAATGAGATGGCCCACCTTCTTTGTAAGCTTTTAGAAGACTATTAAGAAATCTTTAGTAGAATTTGGATTCCCCATTCCCCCAATGAAAAAAGAAAAATGATCTATACTATATTTCTTTAATGGAAGAGCATCAGATCTCCTATCTAAATAAAAATATTAGCCTTGAATAATCCATCCTTCACTACATATTTGTCAATATAACATGGATCATATTGAAGGCTCTATACATAAGAGATGTCAAGAACTTCAATTAATTCCTTCTCACTAATATAAATTGAGTTTGGTAGTGCTTTAATTTTTTCTCTTTTCCCAGAGAGATCCCAATCATTCCACACACAAAATAGTCAACTAGACCACCTATTGAAAGGAACTTATGCTATAATTATTGTTACTTTTTGCTATTTCATCATGAATATTCTCTTCAGCATCATATATAAACTTGCATGATTTAGATAATTACTTTATATTTACTTTTCAAAAATTTTAACAAACCCCTGATAATCATAAATATTTTGTATGAAATTGGGACATAAGTTAATTAATGTTGTGAAAATCTTAGTCAATTTTAGGGCTAGAGGGAATCTCTACCCTACATGAAAGTTCTTCCTATAAATTGTCATGTGTCATAATGAAGGAAAGCACGCTTGACGGGACTTTATAGCGGTAAAAGGCCTTATAAAATTTAAGAAAATAATTTTTTTAATGAATAATTACTAAACCATAATTGAAAATTGTTATACAATGACATCATTCACTATCACACTATTAAACTTTCTCTAGTCGTTACCTTACAAAAAATATACAATCAATATATATTCAAAAAACTCTATTCTTGAGTAGAGCTTGATCCCATTATCCCTCTGATGAGTTAAATAAAGCACATCATAAAATCTTGACTTGAGCTCAAGCTTGCCTCTAAAAATACTATCTAAGTCTAAGAAAGTTATGACTCAAACTCACATATGCTCATTTATCCTTATGTACATATGCTCATTTATCCTTATGTTGTTATTTTTTGCTCAAATTATGCATATATAAAAACATCACGCTAATCATGACATATACAATGCTAAGGTTGTGATAGAGAAAATTATTAGATAATTACATCATTATGTTAAATATTAAAGGCAAAGGAAAAAAATCTATTATTACCAAATTTATATTAATCGCTATTTAAATGTTTCACTAAATATTAATTGCAGAGTATGCCTTGTGATTTGATATTTTTTACAAAGTAAAAGTAATTTTGATTGCTCTTATTTTCAACTTTGTAGTTTGAAATCACTATTATAAGTTAAAATTTTACAACATATTGTTGGATAAAGATTGTTACGCTTTTCAATATTTATTATAATAGAGTAAGAGATAAATTCACCAGCGTATACTATAAGTTAGAAATGATGCCCTTTCTATAATTAATGAATGCATTAATACAATAAAATAGATATGAGTTCTATAAAACAAATTCTATGATAGAAGTTGGAAAAGCTTTGAGGCATCAAATTTCTTTTTAAGAAATTATTAGTATTATGTTTTGTTTTTCTTTCTTGAGGAGAGAAGAATAAAGACTTAAAAGCCTATTATAAATATTAGTTTTGACATTTGAAGCTAATGTTGATATTGAGAACATGCATAACCCTTATTGGTGATGATGTGCATTGGTTTTATTGTTGATTAGGCAATGAAATACGTTGGCCCAAAATGATTGTATGCATTGACAGGATGAATTAGGATTATAGTTATAGCGTTTATCAATGGTATGCATCAATTTAATAAATGGTGGTGGGCAAAAAAGTCCATAGGAATTGATATAATTAAGCAATAGTAGTTACCCAATTATAATTGAGTTGTCTAGTGATAGTAATCAGGTGACAGTAGTTGGGTGATAGTGGTCGTATGATAATAGTCAAGCAACCATGGTTTTGTGATAGAATTCAAGTGAAAAAATAGGCAATGATGGTTAGAATATAATTATACTATAATACTCAACAATTATCATTAGACATTTGTGGTCAAAAATATTTCTACTTATAGTAGTTAGGAGATCATTGTTGTGTCATAGTGATTAGTAAAACAAGAATGGATGGAGATGATTAAGAAACTATAACGTCTCATAGTGGTGAAGTGAAGGAGGTTCACCAATTGTAATCAGATAGTGATTTTCAAGCAATGAAAACCTTATAATGGACGATAAATAATAATAATCCAATTATAATGGGTTGGTGGCTTTGTTTAAATGGTGTTATTAAGCAACGATGGGTGAGTGCTAGTAGTCCAAAGGTGATGGTAAGATGGTGGAGGTATAATGGCGATCAAGTAATAATGGTAATTAAATAGCTATAGTTTAATAGTATAGATTAGACTATGGTAGGTAGACCATAAAAGTAGAATACAATGGTTGAGTAGATCTAGTCTATAACAATCATGCAAAAATAACATGATTGTAATTTTTTGGCAATGTTAATCCAATGATCATGCCCAAGTAGCAATGGTCTGAATAAGGAGGTTCATCGATAGTGGTCATTTGATAATGCTGGTTAAGTGGCAATCTAATGATGGCATTTAGGAAATATTGTTTGATAGTGAGAGTCAAGCAATAGTGGTTTGTTGATGGAGTTTGAGCAGCAACATTTTGAGGGTGTTGGTTGAGCAACTATGGTCTGGAAAACTTAGTCTGACTAATAGTTGTAGTCAGGTAGTAATAGTCTAACAATGGAGAAAGATCAATGGTGATGATGGTCCAATAGAATATTTGGGCATATTGGTGATAAATAAAGGTATTGACTTGATAATGATGGTGATCTTATAATGGCAATTCAATGTTGATGAAAATTTGATAATGGTGATAAGATTATAAAAATTAAGCAATGATGATATAGCAGTGATAATCTAATAATGATGGTCAGCTGATGGTGATTCAATTACAATGATAAAGCAATGACAATCATGCGACAACTATTTGACAAGAATCTTGGTTATGGCAATCCAATAGCAATATTTTAGAAGGCCCTGGTCTGACAACTAAGGTAGAGTGATGGTGATTCAGTAGAAATGGTTAGGGGGAGAAAGACATGTTACTCTGATTCAATGGTGGATGTTAAATAGTAATAGTCTAATGGTAGAAGATGGGCATCAATGGTCTAATGACAGTGACTTAGCATTTATAATTTCACGATGAAGGTGCCAAGGTCACAAGTGATGAGCAAATGACAAAGGCTAGTTCATAAAGGTTTGATGATGTAAGTGACAACAATGTGACGTTGTCGATCTGAAATGGGCCAAATTGAGCTATAGGTTTCTTCAAACTCTAAAGACCACTCAAATATCTAGCTCTCCCTCTCTCACATGGAGAGTGAAATTTTATTTATAAATTTCTAGAGTAACATTCTTTACAAATACTATCAAAACCCAAGACACTCATCCAAATGACTCGGAGTGATCCCATTGATCATAACATTTTTTTTTAGTATTTGAGTCCCTTAATGATCTAATTTTTTAGTTAGAAGTGAGCAATTTTTGGCTTGTCAATACTCTTGATTTGACTATAAGCATGCATAATTTAGAAATTATTTGACCCTCCAAACAAATTCCTCTTTTTTAATATGGTTTGTATGCTTGATTGATACGATTGAGTTTATTTTATTGAGGCATTTTGGCAACTATATAATACTAAAAATAGAGTTTGGAAGGTTTTAAGTTTAATTTCAAAAGTATTTCAATTTCAAAGTGTCAAGAATCATGCTTTGTCAAGTAGATATTTTTATGAAATATTAAAAGTGATTTGAATCTTGAGGATCTTCAAAAGCACATTTTATGAAGTCTCAGCATGCTCGTTAGTCTTACATTTAGACACTTTACCATCATATAGATATGGCAACATTTATGGAGATATATATGAGTGTCTTAAATACTGCATTTAGCAGAATGAGGTTGACTTCATTGGTACTAAATAATAAAACACTCACTTAAGACACAAAAGAGACAAGTCAAATGTGACATGTTAAAGATGTTAGGCATGTAATAATTTGTATCAATTTTTTTGTCTGTTGCATCACGGTTGTTTTATTTGTGGTATAAGAAAATTATAACCACTTTGATTTAACACAATAATTTTCATTGTAAGTTTATAAATGTAATGTAATGAAGTAATGCTCTTTATTATGATATGTTATAGCTATTGTGTCTATTTTATAATAAAAAATGTTATATTAGTAAGATTATTGTCTATGTGTTATTCTATATGTACATTTCTTGAACCCATTCCAAGCCTTGTTTAGCATGATTAAACTATGTTGGAAAAGTTGACTGATTATTTTGAATAATGTTTTAATAATATTTGAATATGGATGAACTTTTATTCTTTCATGCAATCTAAACCTTAATAAAAATTGGTTGCAACCTTACAAGAATTGTGTTCAGACCAATTTGAATCAAAATTGACTTAAAAGATACTCAACTGTCTAAAACAGAAGCTTTTTTTTTTAAAAAAAAGAACTTTCAGGCAGATTCATTATCAAAATAAGCTGAAAGGATACTTCTATAATTTTTGTTACTCTGGGGCACATGAAGCTAACATTTTAAAAAATAATAATGCAAAGTTAATATAGAATTACTCTTCCTTCTAAGATTACATTTTATCCTCAATATCCCCTCCTTAAAAAATTATAAACTTTAGTATGGCTTTGTTTTGAACCTTTTTAGAACATTGGGTCGCCTTACTATCTGTGAGTTTATATAACCCCAGGAAAACACGTATAAGGAGGTTGATAGAGGAGAATGGATGCATTCCCTGAACCTGAACTACATGTTCTTTTCCTTGCGCTATTCTTATTTACTTATATGTCTAACCCCAGAACTTTCATATTTACCTCATAATACTCAAAATTTTAATGTTAAATCAAAAATATCATAATCATTGATTTTCTTAGAAGTAAAATACACCTTTATGCTCATCCATTAAAATTAGCCTATTCTCTACTCAGAAAAAAAATAGATCAAATACTATCATTAAATGAGAGCCATTTTGCCATGGTGGTTGAGAAGTCTGTCTTTTTAACCAAGAGGTTCTAAGTCCAAGGTCTTGTATATGCAATGTGAGTGCTTTTGTAATTAATTTCATGCATATTTCCTTACAAAAATAAGTCATTAAAATATTTTGTTATAAGACAAAGTATTCATTAATAGCTAGACAACATAAATAAATTACGAAAGAAAGCCAGAGAAGGCATACACATGAAGACTGAACCAAGAAAAAATGGAGTAGATGAGGATACACCTTTTCAACATCTACCATATCTATTTTGCTAATGAAATATTAAATTGAATTAAAAATAGGTCATATAGTCTTAATATCATTTAATGAAACTATTATTAATGGCCTAAAAAGTAGAGACTACATTTTTTTTCTTGCTTGATAGTAATATCTTTTTCGTGCGGGAAATTTGAGCGAAATTAATCGTAAATGCATGCAGACCACATATGCAAAGTCTTGAACTCAGGTCCTCTTATTTAAAAAATAAAGCTCTCAACCACTAGACCAAATAGCTTGCATTCAAGATAGTAGGGTTGTAAATGAGTCGAACACGAGTGAGCGCAGTCTCAGCTCGTGTTCAACTCGTTTATATTTCTAGCTCAAAAATTGTGTTCTAGTTCGGCTCATTTGCTTAACGAGCCGAACACGAGCCGTTCACGAACAAAGAGTCGTTTTGACAACTCTAATCACGTAGTCATAAGATGTTAAGGATTGGAGCAAGATTTAAAACATCATTTGAATCTAATTTAATATTTTTTATTCTATTTTCTTCAATAATACTTTTAATTGATTATAAATCATTGCAGTCTTATAGTCAATTAAATTTTTTAAAAATACTACTCATCAAAGATATATATATAATTAATTAGTAATATTTCGAGCCAAAACAAGCCGAACACGAACGAACAAATACACATTTTCATGCTTAGATAAAATGACGTACAAAAATTAAATCTTAGTCGCTACTTATGTAAATGTATATGAATTAAGTAATATGCAAATTTTTTTTAGTTTTGTTTTTTACTTTAATTTTTAAAATATATTTACATATTTTAATTTTCTATAGTTCCAAATAACCAAACTTATTTTTAAAAAGCTTAAATTCACACTTCGATCATGTTTTGTCCTAAAGATAGCTATCATCCTTGCTAGCCGCTGCCAATTGTCGAAAGCTCACCCGTCCGCCGCAGCCATAAATTTATCTGCATTTTGGAATTTTATAGAACTTTTACTATTGAAAACTTTAGAATAGATGACATCTATTTGTCGGCTTCATTGATTGAAGTAAAAGCAATGTCAATTATGATGTGTCGTCAATAAATTTTTATTGTCATGCATAAATTTTGATGTGTTTTAAGCAAAAAGTATTATAAATTCAAATTTATGATCATCCGAGCTCTAATTTCAATAAGTTTATCGTCAAACAAAAGTTCTTGACAAGATGAACCTAATGACACCGAGAATGATCCAATTTGAATGCAAATATGTCTACATCAAACACTTGAAGTGTTGCCAAAGATTTTGGCGAATCAATTGGAAGGCCATAAGATCTTAAAATTTGACACGCTTAAAGTTAAATTGAGTTTCTCAATGAGAAGAATCTTACGAGTCCGAGATCATTCAATTCAGATGTCAATAATGCACTTGAATATTGGGGGGGAAAAAATAATTATAATCAAGTGAAACAACGCGTACCGTCCCGAAGAGTGTTTTGGAAGATTGGTCAAATTTAACCAAATAACCATCTCAAAAATTATAAGTAGATTTCTAATTTTTTTGTACTTGCCCGTGATATAGTGGTTGAGGGTTTCGTCTCTTTAGTCTCCTACCATGAAGTCGTGGGTTGAATTACGCATATTGTCTTTTGGGTTCAACTTTCTTGAAAAAAAAAATCATTATTTTTTTGCTTGAAGGTAGAGGGGAAGAGAAGAGAGTGACGTAGCAACTAAAGCATAACTCTTGAAAGTATCGAAGGTTGTTTCTGATCACCAAAGTTTGGCACTGACTACCAGAGTTCACTGTCTGCCACCCAAAGTCATTGTCGACCACCATAAGTTATTTCTACAACTAACTACGGTCATTGTAGCAACTTACTATAATTCTTCTAGCTCAAATTGTTACTTTTTGTATCCTCGTGTTCCCTAATTTAGAAGAAGAGTGAATACATGTACTTTCAATTTGTTACCAGATTACCATGAGAGGATTAGGCCTCATGATTTTTTTCTTTCCAACATTTTCTTAAGTAAAAAAAACATATTATCTTTCACATCTCTATATATATGTGTGTCTAAGACAATTTTTTTTGTCATTGAGAATTTTCTAGCACGCAACTTCTTTCTCTATTTACTGGTACATTACATCTCTAGTATTGATCACTTTTAGTATGTTTGCTAGTACATCATTATTCAATCACCCCTCATGCTCAAGATAATATTTGATAAAGTAGAAAATAGAGTGAGAAGAGAAGATAGATATAATTGATAAGTGAAACAAAAAAGCATAAAAAAAATTACTTGAAATTTGACATTTATGTGCATGATTTGCTCTTCAATATTTAAGGTGTAACATATCAAGCATCTTGTTATCAATTTTGTCAATTGATATGAACAATATTGCTCGCACATGAGCTTTGTTGCTAACTCACGATATGTGAATAAACACATACTACACTACAATGAGTGCATATTATGTGTAATACTATCAAGCTGTCAAAATGATAATTTGTTCGCGGACAGCGCATGTTCAGCTCGTTAAGNTATCAGAGTTCTTCAATCAGGAACTCTTCTTGCTCGGGAAAACTCGACCTCCTGCCTATGCAATCTGACCGCGGGGGAAGACAACCATAGTATAAAGCTCGCCATTGTCCAACAAGGCGTTCTGGATTGCCTCAGAAATTACTGTGAAGCCCCAGCCATGGACAACCGAGACCTCGAGCCTGCCATTAGGCTGCTCCGCAATCTCTCATCTTCGATTGTCTTTTCTGAGATCATTCTCTCCTCCGGATTCCTCTCTAGGATAATCCTCGCGCTAGATAGCTCATCAGCCGGAACAAGAACAGAGGCGATGAGTGCTGTTTCTGAACTAGCCCTCGTCTGCACGAACAAGGACGGATTGGATTGCGCCATGCCAAAGATTGTGAGGACGTTGGAAGCCAAAGGGGCAGAGGAGAAGGAGGCGGCGGTGAAAGCCTTGGCCTCACTGATGACATTTTCAGTTTGCAGGAGATTGATGAGGAAGGATGAGAAGGGAATTCTCACTCTCATCACACTGCTGGACTCCTCGGTTTGCAATGTGGAGAAGAAGCACATAGTGACAGTATTGCTGGCGGTGGCGNAATTCATTACAAGGCCACAAAAATTTATAAACAATTAAAAATATTAATTAAAAAATAAAATAAAATCGATTAAACTCAATTTAAATGAATTTTTAAATAAAAATAATAAGATTTAAATATTGTCCCTATCTTTAACATCCTACGGCTGCATTACTAGGATTGTCAAAACGGTTTGCTCGCAAACAGCTCGTGTTCGGCTAGCCAAGCAAATCAGTTCAACACACAATTTTTTTTGTAATCGACATCTAAACGAGTTGAACATTAATAATAATATTTTTTAATGAGCAGAGCTAAATCTCGCTCAAGCTTGATACCATGGCGCCAAAAGTTGAGTCCAGAAGAAGACCAAAAGCTATATAAAGGATAACATGTAACATGTCATGTATCAATCATCCAACCACTCCAAAACCTTTTTTGCAACTAAGGAAATGTTTTGTATTAGAATTATTATTAAGACTGATTAGATGGCAGTTAAATCAATCCAAAAATATACTTGATCAGAACATTTTAAATGGAAGCATGAGAGAAATGATTGGCTAATCATTTTCTGCTTTCTAATAATGCTTTTGCCATTAGTTATGAATTGGTGAACTGCTTGCCTTCTTCCATCATGAAACTTTATGCGCATTTAGCAGTTGCAACAGTTCGGAAGCCGGTAAAAAAGAGAGTAAAAAGAGATTTACAAGCATACCGCATAATTTAAGTATAATTACATATCAAACAACTAAAGTCTAATATTTAAAAGGGCCACGTACTCAGATCGGTTGGTTGGTCATCTACTTGTCAGTTGTAAGTCCTCTAGTCCGTGGTTTGATTCCCCCCAAGCGTAGGGCGTGGTATTCTAATTCTTAGGTGCATGAGGGATGGTCGAAACTCTTACAATAGCATCTGGTCATTCCTTCAAATAAATAAATAAATAAGAGTGATATTACACTTAAAAACTAGCGTTGTCAACAAAGCTCGTTGTTTGCGAACAGCTCGTTAAGTAGTTCTTGTTCAGCTCGTTCGTTAAGTATACGAGCCGAACACGAACAAATTTTTAAAGCTCGAATTATAAACGAACCGAACAAAACAGCTCTCTTTTCGCTCATGTTCGGCTCGTTTTAGCTTGACATAAAAAAAATTATATAACTTTTTATATAACAATATATATTATTTATATAATAATATATTATATATAATTATGTCTTAACATCTCATGTGGTAATGTGGTTAGTGTCTTCTTTTATATATATTTAATTCAGGTTCGAATCTCACACTTTACATATATTTTTCTCAATTTAAGTTTAAAGAGGCAATTTCGAGCTGAACACGAACACGAATATTTAAATCGAGCCAAACACGAACACACTGTTCACAAGCCGATTTCGAACACGAGCCGATTTCAAACACGAGCTATTTCGAACGAGCCGAACACGAGCCAAGCCTGAACACGCTCAAGCTCAGCTCCTTTAGAGCCCTAGATCGGTGTCATAAAAAGTTGTACTTCATTGTTTAAACATACTGATGGTGAAGTTTCTAATATAATGTTAAAATATTAGGCGGTATGCAGGTAAATATGAATATTTGGGTGTTAAATATGTAAATACATAATAATTGAGTGGTATGTAAAATATATTTTCATATGTAAAAAAGGTGAAAATAGTGCAAATGTTTAAAAAATCTATAAAGAAAAGTAAATCTTTTCATGATGGGGTTCCCCTTTCTGAACCAGCTACTACACTGACTCATTAATTCTTCATCCCCCCTCCTTCCCTTCCATCTTCTTCGTCTCCTCCACGTCTGGCCATGAAGCCACCGGAGAGCCATCACCTCAATGAGTGTCACCACCTCTTTTCTTCTCTCTTAAAATCCCTNATCTCAGTTCGTGTTCGGCTCGTTAACTTATCGAACGAAATTAACGAGCCAAACACGAGCTTCTTAACGAGCTAAACACGAGCTATTCCGAAGGTAAATATGAATATTTGGGTGTTAGTGGTATGCAAAATATATTTTCATACGTAAAAAAGCTGAAAATAGTGCAAGTGTTTAAAAAATCTAAAAAGAAAGTAAATCTTTTCCTCATGGGGTTCCCCTTTCTGAACCAGCTACTACACTGACTCATTAATTCTTCATCCCCGCTCCTTCCCTTCATCTTCTTCGTCTCCTCCACTTCTGGCCATGAAGCCACCGGAGAGCCATCACCTCAATGAGTGTCACCACCTCTTCTCTTCTCTCTTAAAATCCCTCCCTGCCGTACGATGCTTTCTCGGCCGATGGTCCGCCGTATCCGCTACCCTCGACCGCCTTCGCTCCTCTGTCGACGAAATCGCCGCTCTTCCAGCCAACGATCTCTCCGACGACCTCCTCCGCTTCCTTTCTCAAACCCTAACCCTAACCTTATCCATCTCCCACCAGTGCCGCTACCTCGAGCCTCCTTCCGGCCGACTCCAAACTCAGAGCGACCTCGCTGCTGCGGCAGCTTCTCTCGACCAGCACGCTGCTGATGCTGAATTTCTTCTCCGCTCCGGCGCCCTTGTCGACCCTTTTGCTTCTCCTTCCTCTTCCTCCCGCCGCGAAGCCTTGCGAACGGAGGTCCGGTCGCTTATCACCCGCCTGCAGATCGGAACCGTGGCGTCGCGGATCCCGGCGCTGGATTCACTTATTTTAATGCTCCATGGAGATGACAAGAACGTGATTATTGCCGCCACGCAGGGCTTGGTTCCCGCGCTGGTTCGCCTACTCGATTGCGCCTCACTTTCCAATTCTCAAGCGAGGGAGAAAGCTGTAGCGGCAATTGCTAGGGTTTCCTCCTTGGAGAGCTGCCGCCATCTGCTCGTCTCTGAAGCCTCGTTTCTCGTGAGTCATCTCTCTCGTGTTCTCGTTGAGCCCGACGGCGATGGATCTGCAAAAGAGAAGGCCTGCGTTGTTCTCCAAACACTAACCCTACAGAAAGACATTGCTATGACCGTCGGCTCAGGGGGGACAATCTCTATTCTTCTCGAAACATGCCGCTCCGGCACTCCTTCGGCTCAGGCCGCTGCCATTGGTGTTCTGAAAAACCTCGCCGCCGTGCCGGAACTAAGGGAAAACCTGATCGAGGAGAACGCAGTCCCCGTGCTTATCAGAGTTCTTCAATCAGGAACTCTTCTTGCTCGGGAAAACTCGACCTCCTGCCTATGCAATCTGACCGCAGGGGAAGACAACCATAGCATAAAGCTCGCCCTTGTCCAACAAGGCGTTCTGGATTGCCTCAGAAATTACTGGGAAGCCCCAGCCACGGACAACCGAGACCTCGAGCCTGCCATTAGGCTGCTCCGCAATCTCTCATCTTCCATTGTCTTTTCTGAGATCATTATCTCCTCGGGATTCCTTTCTAGGATAATCCTCGCGCTAGATTGCTCATTAGCCGGAACAAGAACAGAGGCGATGAGTGCTGTTTCTGAACTAGCCCTCGTCTGCACGAACAAGGACGGATTGGATTGCGCCATGCCAAAGATTGTGAGGACGTTGGAAGCCAAAGGGGCAGAGGAGAAGGTGGCGGCGGTGAAAGCCTTGGCCTCGCTGATGACATTTTCAGTTTGCAGGAGATTGGTGAGGAAGGATGAGAAGGGAATTCTCACTCTCATCACGCTGCTGGACTCCTCGGTTTGCAATGTGGAGAAGAAGCATATAGTGACAGTATTGCTGGCGGTGGCACAGAGCAGGCGTTGCAGGAAGTTATTGGTGGCTTCTGGTGCTCGTGGCTTGTTGCCACGGCTTGAGAGCATGGAGTTTGAAGGTGCCAAGAAGCTCTGTGAGCTCTTGTCCAAAGGTAAGCTTTTGGGTGTGTTTCCAAGAAGCGGAAGGCAAGTATAAGCATATGGAAGCTTCTTTTTTGTTTATTTTTATGGATCAAATTGCTTCATTTTTCTGGACTCTGTACATGATTTAATGTTATATAGGTTTCTTCTTTCTTCATACAAATGCTAAGTAATGAAGAGAGATGTGGAGGAAGAGCAGGGGTTGTAAGATGTAATTTAATTTTTCAGCATCTAATAAGAAGAGGACTGTTGTGTCATTACATTTTTTTTTTTTTAAGGAAATGTCTATTGTTCTATAGTACTTCCCCATTTTTGTACTAATTTTGATGGTTTATTTTATGAGTTTTAATGTGTGTGTGTGTGTATCCGAAAATGAGTTTCCTTAGCAATAGGGTAGCACAAATATTATATGGGCCTAATGAATCGATCTCATTAATCATGCACGGGTTGTCTTGACCCTAACGAGACTAATTATACTCATTAGTTCTACTTTTTTTAGATGACAAACTATAGAATTTTTTGTAGCTCAGAAGGACCTAGTGAGTACTTTCGTTTATGCTTGTTAGCAGCCATGTGAGTTCTTCCAACTGAGTTCGTCATTTTTACGTATTCAGGTGAGTTCCTCTAACTGAGCTTGCTCATGCTCTTCGAGCCCTTTCACCGAGCTTGCCCGCACCCAAAAAAGCTCTCCTATCAAGATCGTTGATATCTATTCAGTTGTATCACCGAACTCGATGAAGAAAGGAGACGTTCCATCACCATCAATATCTATTTATTGACAGGCTAACATTCATGTTGAGGAACTTATTAATGGTGGGTCTTGATGGGTCTCATATAGTGTGGCCTATAGTGTTCTATGATGTATAAATTCGAGATAGAGGGGAGAAGCATGAGTTTCTGATCTTACGTTTTTCTTTGTCATGATTAAGAAAGACGCCTAAACTCAGCTCCCTTCTGCCTCCTTCACAAGATCTCTCTTGGGTTGTGTGAATTCATAGATTGTACGAGACTATTCACTCTAAAAGTCCTGAAGGTGAGATGAGCATAAAATTCATACTCTAATCTAGTGAGGAGATCTTTTGGACAGAGGAAAAAGAATGACAACGATAGATTACACTAGAGAGTTTGCGACGCAACAAATAAATGAATTAAGACAGAAAATACAAAAGATTGTAAAAGAAGGTAGGATATGTTAAAAACCTGTTCCAAAAACCGTTTGAGAAGCTACACAGGATCGTCAGAATCAATGGCATTGAGACAAGAATCACAAAGACATCAATCGCTATGAGGAGAACTACTGTGAACCAGAGCAAGGAGAGCCCTGGCTATGGCGCTAGAGGAGGAAGATGATGGTGATAATGATGTATCGTATGTCTTTTGAAAGGAGACCCTAGAATCCTCAGATGATGAAGAGATGAGTGAGAGATGAGTGAGAAGGCGTGATCTCTTTTTGCATTATAGTATTTAAGTAGGATTTAATTGTCCTCTCCTAATGTTCCGCCAACAATTTCTCATATTTGGGCATCTAATTAAGCTCCTTGAAGAATTACACCCGTCTCTTCCTCCCTTAAAGCTGCCTCTTCAATTTTGCAACCTCATCCCTGAGATTTCTCTTTTTTTCTCAACATCCACTTTAGATTTTATCTTCAGCTCGTTGAAAGTCGTGATCTTTCTCTCCATCTCCTCCTTAAGTTCTGCATATTGATGGACCAAAAGTCTAGATACTTGCTTATGCTCCTTGAATTCCATTTCTTGTAATACAGTTGCTCCCTCAGCCTGGACAACACATCTCCAAGAGCAACATCTTGAGAGCAACAATCATTTAGCTCATCGAAGAGCTTGGCCTTCTTTTCCTCCAATTATTTTACTTGTGCTTGAAGGGAAGCGAGTTGCTTTGCAACCTCAACAAGCTTAACTTGTAGTTTTTCCTTCACTCTCTTTGAAGCCTTTGCCTTCTCTTTGGCTTTCAAGCGAGCTTGCTTCAGTTTAGCATTGCTAGCTGCGAAAATCATGGTGTGACTATCTTATAGTATACCCCCACTAGAAGGCAATGGCTAGACTCTCCATCAGTGGAGCGTGGAAGGAATACATTTCCCGTCTCTTTGCTAACCTCTCCAAATTCACGGAGGGGATGACTTGGCTCACTGGAAAGCTTCTCATTTGTGTTTTTTTTCTCATTCAATCTTGACTCTAGTCCACTAGTGCTTGGGTTCAAATCTCATTAGTCATGGAGAGGCAACCTCCCATATTGAGCTCCTTCCATGTGAAACCTTACGCAGCTGCTCCCGAAGATGTCACGCTAGCATCTAGTGTTTCCTCTACCTTCCTCTTCCAAGGACAAGTTATGACGGGTGTATGTTCCACTAACACAGCTTTTCCTTTGCTTATGAGCGATGGATTAGGGTCGGCTAAAGGAAGTTTATCCTCCTTATCCTCTTCTTCTTCGATAGCTAGCACACTCACATCCCCCTCCTCATTGTCTTGTGTCGTTGTTACCGCCAGTGGGCTCGAGGAATCGGGAAACTCAGCATCTCCCTTTGAAAGGTTTGTGTACACTAACTCTTAATCTTTTGGCCACTTGTCGGGAGGTCGCAATGCTTTTCCTAAAATCAAATGCACAATACTAAGAGTGATACAAGGAACTTATCCTAAAATTATCAGTATGCAAGTGCGAGTATCATATGACAAATAAGGTCGTCATCACATATCTTGCCAACATAAATAATTCAGCATTCAAGCGTTAGACCATTCAGAATGGTGAGCTATGATGTTCTTCTGAGCTCAAATCTATGATGACTGAGAGCATCTCTTCAATGAATAATTGGAGTGTTGTTGAAATTGTTTGACTGCTTTTGCAATGGACAAAGCAAAATATTTTCCCCCAATCAAGAATGTTGTTCTCTAGCTTCTCCATTAATACATTCATAGGAGAAAACACTATAGTCTTGTCTTTAAATGCCTTGGGGCGAAGGAAGTTACATAACACATTTACCAACCAAAAAACTCTCTTAGACCTCGAAGATAATATCACCAACAACACATTGCTATCAAGTTTGAGTGAATTTGTGCATGAACCAACCCAAAAAATTTGAGGATGCCACCAATTTCTCGCATAATGGGAGGCAAAGACTGAGCCAAAATTGGTCTTGATAAGAACACCCTTCATATGCACGCATAGTGTTAGGTGCTTCATCCTCCTGAGGAAATCGGAGAAGATAACAATTATCAAAAATGCAGTCCCTTTATATTGTGGTAAGAGCTTCCATTCTCAACATAACCCATCAGACATCTTCATAGCAAGAAAATTCTTACTACTATTCCTTATAGTCGTGGAACCATCTCCGACTCCAAAATGGAATCCTCGAGATTTGCTATGGTTGCAAAAGGGAAGTCACGAGAAAAAAACTAGGACACAAAGCAGAAGTGCTGAGGAAGAGAGCAAGAAATTGAAAAGACATGCAAAATTTGAACCGGTAATACTCTCTTATATGATCGTGAGGGTAAAAACAAAAATATGATGTAAAACAAGAAAGCACAATAGGTCAAAGAACATTTGAAAACCAAAAGGTAAGTGAAAAACAAAATAAAGTAAATGCACCCATGTCATGACATTTAAGGATATCAAATGCACGACTCCATATATCAAAGTTCAAAAAATGAACATCACATAGTACGACACAGAGATTTAAGGAAAAAATAAAAATATAATTATTGTCCCTCATAAATAGGTCAAGATCGTCGCTTTTTACATCATTCAAATATATCTTCCCATACTTCAAAAGCCTGGTCACAACTAGTTATCCTCCTGCAAGGAATTGCCCGAATTAGGGCAATCAAACTAGCTGTCGAAGAAGTAGCAACGTAGATTTCTCCTCTAATTCGTACAATTTTCTTAAGTATCCATTAAGCTCGGGCAAACTTAACTTCCAAAAATGAGGATGTGCTCCTTACCTCTCAACGGTCATCTTCTAAATTCATAACATGGTCTTACATTTCAAGCAGTCTATCTTCAACTTGAGCCACCATATCCTTTGTTGTCACTCGCTCCTCCTGAATTGATATGAGCTCCTCTCGGGCCTTCTCTAGCTCCTTGAGAGCTTATACGAACTCATTTCTAAAATGATCCTCATGGTCCACAGGATCAGCACCATGAGCGGTTCGAGCAGTGGCTACAAGCTCTGCCATCGATGATCTGATTTCAGCAGTGGCCACTAGCTCCTCCTCCAGAAGAGGCCCTCATAAGCAACGAGCTTCAATTTCATGGCACGGACACTACCCTAACCGATGCCAAGCTTCATTATGGTCAATTTATTTGTGAGGACAAAAAAATCACGAGATATGAAATTGTTAGTTCAGCAAATGTCAGGTAGTCGGTATTACCTCTAGGGGCGAGCTCACTAGCGAGTAACCGAGTTTTGGTTACTGGTTCTACAACACATTATTCCATCTCCCCAACTTTCTCCATAGTGGTTCCTTAAGGAAAGTTGTGGGAACAGGCAGCTGATCAACAGACTTCTCTACAGTAAGGTACCAGAAGATTAAGATAGGTGAAGTAAGAGGACATCAAGAAAATAAGTAAATAAATAATAATAAAATAACATAGGAGGTTGATATCTAGTTACCATAACTCAACTCTGAGAGTGTGACTATGTTAGAGCCTCTCCAGTCGTTCAGAGGATCAAACATTATCCTTCTATGATGGGCTTTGAGCTGTTGGCGTCTTAGGAATATGATCTGAGACAAGTGGCGCACATATCACTTCTATAGTAATTTCATTTTGATCGGCTTCTCTAACCCGAATCTCAGTCGTGCTTCCCACAGGACAATCAAATAGTTCCTTTGCCTCAACAGACTTCGAGCTTTTAGCTTAGTAATTCTTCCCTTTCAAATTTTGAAACCTTTAGAATGTTTTCCTCTTTTCAACCTCTGATGGATGATTGTTCTCAGCCGAACCTCTGAAACATCCATCTCTTCTGTGGAGACATGTGTTATCAGAACAGGATCAAAGGGGCGGTGAACCTCTAAAAAAATGAATGAGCACATGAATGATGCCTCTAACCTATAGTTTCAATAAGAATTGTGCAGCTATATATTGTACAGGCAGTTAACACGAAAAACACTTCTATAACCATTGCAATTAATCCTATCATAAGTAAAATTATTTTATTCTCTTATGAAAACGGCTTATCAAAGAATGTTACAAATATCCACGTGTTACATATCCTAGATGATGTGACAGTTATTCTTTGATAACGTAAAGAAACAATCAACATACCCTCCATAATATGGAAGTCTCAAATCTCTTGCATTTAATTTCCCCACTTCATGGGAGTGTTGACCTCCTATTGCTATAACAAATCATTTTTTCTTTTGATTCACTAAAATATTTTGTTGCCCGAGACAAATCAGGAAGAAAAAGCTCTCTTGCACTCTATATGGGTCATTGCATTGGAATAGATCGCTTCCGCCACCCAAAAAAAATAAGGGTCAATGAATGAGGCATAGTCCATGCTCTGCTCATCAGCACTCGCAATTATCTCACATCCTCTCATTATTCTCGCAGTATCCTATCAAAGAGCTAAAAGAATCAGCAAACTAGATGTATATCCAAAAATGAATTTTCTAAGCAACAAGGTAGCCCAAATACTAATGGGCCTCATGCCTCTAATTGACTGAACCCATTAATCATGAACTTGATGACCTGATCCTGACCGGACTAATTATTCTCATTAGCCTTACTTGTTGAGATGGTAAGCTACATGTTCTTCTGTCGCTTAGAAGGACCTGGCGAGCACTTCCACTGATGCTCGTCAACATTCTAGCGAGTTCTAATTTAAGTGACTTCCTCTAATTTTCACCGAGTTGATCTATCTGTCTATCTATTTATCACATATCCATATTGCTTCTAAAAAATTAAAATGTTTACATGTACAAAATTATTTCGTACTATATAAGCAATTTTTATCATCAATTTTGTAAACTATATATAATATAACCAATTATAATTCATTTAAATTTTACTTACAAATATGATAAAATTTGAGGTTTAGGGGCTAGATATTATTTTGTACTATTTAAGCAATTTTTATTATCAGATTTGTAAACTAAATATAATATAATATAACCAATTATAATTCATTTAATTTTTATTCACAAATATGACAAAATTTGAAGTTTAGGGGTTAGACGGTAAATACATAAGAATTGAGTGGTATGTATGTAAATATTCCTAATCATTATCAAATTTATTTTCAATACATGCCACAATTAGTATGAATTTATATATCTAGTATTTAAACTTTAACTTTTATATATACAATACTCAAATATATATTAATATATCACATTAAAAAATATCACCATCATTACCTTTTAAAAAATGAAATACATACTTTTTGTACATATATAAAATAGCATAAATATAAATATCAAAGTTTAGGTGTTAGGTAAATTCACAAGAATTTTGCCATATAATATTTTTGGTTCATAGTTCCTACCAGTTCAAAGGTGACCTAGGTTAACCTACCAGCACCGATATTGCCCATTTACAAGTTCAAGTTGGAAATTGGTTGAGGGTGTTTTTGGGGCGGTGGTGGGATGACAATTTCGTGCGATGCTGCAGTTTTTTCTGTTTGACAAAACTGTGTTTTGTTTGCATTCTCAAAAAATTACACCTAAAAGCTGTATTTTTTCGTCATACCTGGCTAGCTTCGGTGGCTGTCAGTAAATTTTGTTCCTACTTTTTATTTTATTTTATTTTTTATAATAGTCACTGTAACTTTTTAAGCAACTTCACAGCAGCTAATGCCCCAAACAGTTCCAGACCTAGGGTCTGTTTGGGGCAGCTTGTACGTTTCAGGATAAGCAGCTTATCCTGAAACGCCACCCGCGGGCCGGCCACGGGGGTAGACCTGCGGCCCCTACGTTTAATATAAAAACCCAAACGCAGTTTCGGATAAGCTGGCAAAACGCGCGAACCAAACAGTACGGCGGCAATTTGAAAACACTGCCCGCACTTATAAGCTGCCCCAAACAGACCCTAAATAGTGATGTGCAGTGATTATAAAATATGTCAAAGTAAAAAAATTAAATAAAGAAAATTTTACATGCATACCATATTGTGTTTGTGTCCACACACACACACACAGATTTTTTAGGTGATCTTAAAGATTTAGTTCATTAGCAATTAATGCAAAATATAAGCCAGAAATTTCATCTGTCAAAATAGAATACCAATTCTAAACCAGGTACAAATAAATCTGAAATTAATTGTTCAGATGATTGAAAGAAGAAATAAAATAGAAGAATTCAAAAGTTTCAAGATCTTGCTTTGTGCATTCATGACAAGCAAATCTTTCATAACTAGGGCTGTAAACGAGCCGAGCTTGAGCGAGCTCAGGCTTGACTCGTGTTCGGCTTGTTTGAAATCGGCTCGTGAACAGTATGTTCGTGTTCGGCTTGAAATTGACTCGTTAAAATTAAATTGAAAAAATAGATGTAGAGTGTTGGATTCGAACCTGAATCAAATGTATACAAAATAAGATGCAGAATCACATTACCACAAGAACAGTTACAATTTAAATTTAGATATAAATATATATATAATATTATTATATAAATAATTATATTTTTTTTATTTCGAGCTAAAACGAGCTAACAAAGAATAGTTCGTGTTCGGCTCGTTTATAATTCGAGCTTTAAAAACTTCTTCGAGTTCGACCACTTTACTTAACGATCGAGCCGAACACATGCTCTTCACGAAAACGAGCTTTTTTGACAGCCTTATTCATATCACATGAAAAAATTATTACTATTTAGACTTGGTGAAATACACCTTTTAGTGCATAGATAAGGCAGTATGCGTGTAAAAATTGAAGTACAGGTGTTCGGCATAAAAATACACAGGAATTGCATGTATGTAAATACTGAAAAAACAAAATGATTTGTGAATAAAGGTTTTCATATTAATTGATTTTGACTCGAACATAAGCTAACCATGAGAATACATACTAAAATGGAGATCAAAGAAAATAGACAGAAGAAATTATTGCATCAGAACAACTCATATAAATTTGCATCAGATGTCCAATAATAAAAGGCCACGTGATAATTAGACGGTACGTAAATAAGAATGATTTTTAAAAACCAAAAGGTTGTCGCTACAAGTAATCCTTCGTCATTATAATATTATAGTCCTTAAAGTCAGCAATTACTAAAAAGTCCTTTCTAGCAACTAAAGCATACAAGCACAAAATTGCAGAAACTTAAACCTTCATTTCATCATTTATTTCAACATTTTTAAATATCATTATGAGACATTCTATATATATAGAAATAAACATAAGATATCAAAAACAGTAATAGATACAGACCACCCGAAACATTGATATTTACAAATTAACCAATTGGAGGATTTTTTTGAACTGTTGAGCCGAAGTATTCGTTTGCGACGATCAAGCTATAGAGAATTTGATAAAAATAAAAAATATGGGCTGGGATTTTATCGTGAATTTTGATATTTGAGTGAGAATTTAAAAATTGGATGAACGAGGATGGTAGATTTGTAAATAGCAAGTTTCGAGTGGGATGTGCGTAACCGCCCCTAAAATACATACTCAAACCTAATAAAGCAGTAATATAGACCATAAAAAAAGACAGTAACATAAAAGGTCCAACATGGCCTACGATTAAAAAAAATCTCCAACATAGAGACCAAAAATGCAATATAGATTGAAGATAAGGCAATCACAAACGTCCAAAAACAAAAGATTTTGAATAAAGTAAAATACAATCAATTTGAATGTTCCAGGTCCATAAAATCTAAACTAAAAGATGGCTACAACGATGATGATAATGATTGTAAAACTCTTATATCAATACTCCTTGGCTTCGAAGAATTTGATTATGACAAATGAAAGTTGTAGTACTCTTAAGTAGTTCGGGGCACAATTATTAAAAGTAAGGCTGAGATTTTAGCGTATAGATTGAATTAATTCCTTGCTTGGATGGAGCCAATCTATACTAATATATGAGCCCGATTTTTGGTTGGATCCTATCTTCGAGACTACTCCGAGTAGGGCTTTGATTGAATCGAGCCAACTCAAAATACGCTCAAATTTACATGTTATTTTATGTTGTATAATTTAATATATACATATACATGCGTGTGGATAGGCATATTAAATAATTTTTAAAAATAAATAGATCATTTCAAATTGTTTTGAAACTGGCTTGATTTGAACCAAACCTGCTTGCAATTGAATCAATTGAGCCAAGAGTTGATTTGTACATGTTCTATCCAATTTTGAACCGAACACTAAATTGTCCCCAAAATCACATTGCTCTGAGACCTATTTATAGTTAGCTCAACTTTCATTCAAGGGTACTCAAATATTAAAGACCTCGTGAGGCAACGAAGAAATTCGCCTAAGCTTCTATTGACAATCTCAATTTAACCATTGCTTTGAGGCTAGTATGACCAAAGAATCAAAAAAGGGCAATTTTGAGCTCAACTTCTTTCATAAAATCTTCCAAAAATAACAAATAAATGAAGCATCTCAGTCAGATAATATAGTCTTATAGGCATAAAGACTAAACTTACAACCTTATTAAATAATGGAGAAACAATGTGAGATGCATGTGATATTTGGTATCATTGTTAATAGATGGTCCGTCATTATTAATATCTAATCATGTCTAAGCACAATATCAGGAAACCGAATGATAAATTCCATATTTAGATCTTCTCATGATTTGTGTGGTATGGGGAGAGCAATATAAAGATCAAATTTTTCTGACTATCATTTGCTAGTTGACAAATATGGCATTGAGCAATAAAATGTGCAATGTCTCTCTTGAGCCTAGACCAAAAGAAAGTCTTTGACTATAACAACAGACTTATCTCACCCAAAGTGCTTGGGTATTCCAAATGAATGCCACTTTTTCTCAGTAAGAGAGTCAAGGGTGAGGAATCAAGGATGCAAAGGAGTACCTTAAAAAAGAAGTTCATCTCGCCTTTTGATAATCTGAATGGATAAAAAATTTTCTTTTTTAGATGAGAACGCATATATCTAAATAAAATCTTAGCTGTGGGGATAATTAAAGATTATTGTTGCAGATCCAAACAAATTTATGTTCATTGTGTGTAGAAGTAATGGCATTTGACTCATTGTGTCAACTGTCTTATTCTCAATGCTAGCCTTATGTTCAAGCACAAATTGAATAAATTGCACTTCTTACGATGCAATCTTAATTTCTTTTGAGAGCTAAAATATTTTAAAGCTTTGTGGTCTAAGGAGAGCACAAATTCTCAAGATAATTAAAAGACTGCCATCAATAGAGAAAAGCTTTCACTACAACATAAAATTCATGATCAAAGGTAAAATATCTTTGCCTAGACCCATTTATCCTCTTACTAAAGTAGGCTTCTAGATGTTCTTCTTGCATAAGAACTGTGCGCTCAAAAAATGCAATGACCGCTTCCCATGACAACTCTGCAATTATTTTTATTTTGAGAGAGAGCTCTGGAGGGCTGAAATTTCAAAAGATAGATTGAATTGTAAATAAAACACTGCCAAGAGATTTCACCCTCATTTTGCGAGGACTTTTTGATCTGAGTTTTGAGATTTTGCATAGACTCAAGCCCCTATGGTTAATTATCCCTCACGATAACATAAGAGCACTTTCGATTAAGGCTTGTCATTGAACATATAATAGCATCAAACACAAGGTTTAAGTCATAGAATTCATTACTTGAAGCTTAAAGCCCATGGTGGGGGAATGAAGACGAAATTCGGTCAAGATCACGTAGTTCTGTCATCTCGGGCAATCGTAACCCCTGATCTACTTAGTCAGAGGAGGTAGTCGACTCAACTTAACAACAAGATTCTTGCCTGAAACAATGGGTTATGTCGTCCAAGAGATCATTGTAGATACGGGGTGGATATTTGTCTAAAAGGATAAATTTAAGTCAGTCTTAGCTAACAAAAGACTTTGTGTCAATCAACCGTACACTTATGATTCACAACTTAAAAGAGCAGAAAGTCGTTGGGGAACATATGGGCTTCAGCTTTAAACGTAATATAATGGTGTTATTTGGCGACAAGCTCTGGTCGTATCTGCTATTTTGTTATGTCATTTTGCGGCAAAACAACACAGACAGAGGACTCGGTTCACGTCCTTACTGGTTTGATTGTGAATATATTGATATATTAAACATGACATTAACTCTTTATGAGCTAAAGTCGGTTAGATATTTATCACCCTCAAAAAACTGCTGCGGAATGTGGATGAGATTTGTTTAAGACTTTAGCAATTGATTTTTAGCTTGGATATTTTAATTGATTATTTTGATATTATTGATTTAAAAAATTGACCCCTCTGGTTAAAATCTTCTATCAACTCGGCCATCATTGGGGTATTAAATATTTTAAACTTTTTTTTATATATGAAGGGGATAATTAATTTTGTCAGTTTAAGCTTTTCAAATATAAGTCTTGTCGACTCTTGTCCTTATAAAGAGAAGATCAAAGCAGTTTGGTGATTAGACTTGTAAACTCTTATTTCACAATTTTAGACATTTATTAGGTCTTACTAGACTCGTCAACTTCAGTCCTTGCAAAGAGAATCAGACTAGCGGGGTGGGACTTACAACACTTGCCCTATAAACAAAGCAGCCTAATTAGCCTATGCAATATTCTCGAATCTAGTATTTGAGCATTTTATAGGTTGGTTGGAGCACATTTAGGCATTGGAAAAATATGTGTAATTGCTTTGTTTGCATAAAGCATATACAACTCAAGAGTATCTTCATATAAGCCTTGAGAGCAGACTTGCATTTCAAAATATTTCATTCGACTAAGGAAATAACCATAGCTTTATATAGATTTTGAAATCATTCAGTGCTTGAGTATTTGCAAGAGCATTATGATTTTATGCTTTAAAGAAAATGATCGTCTTCTGTTCGCTAGTAAGTATGTTGTGAATCTGATGGCGGGGCGATTAATTTCAATTTTTTTTAATAAAGCTCCATATTTTAACTATGGCTCTGTTTGGCGTAGTTGCAGTTTTTCAGCTTTTTAGCTGCAGTTGTGTTGTCATAGGAAGCTGCTGTGGGGAAGCTGCTACGGAGAAGTTGGCTGCTTGATTGGGGAAGCTGCATGAAAATAACTGTGAGGCAGTTATTTATGAAAAAATGACTATTCTGTTTTTGTTTTGTAATGTTGTGCGTAACAGAACTGTAATAGTCATAAATTTAAAACATTTCAGGCAAAAACTCAATTAAAAACAGTACAAAATTACAAAAACATCACTGCCGCCTATTCTTTGCCCTAAAAACCCCACAGAAGTCTCATTCTTGCGAGGAAACATGGAGCATTAAACTATCATTTTTTTTAATCCAAACCATCTGTATTCCTCAATAAAACAATCTCCATTGAAACATAAAAAGGTCTATTACAAATTGTCCTGGGTAAATCATAATTCCAATTCAGTAAAACCCAATTCTCCATTTTAAACCTACGGCATGAAAGTTAAATCTCTAATTTGGAGAAAAATACAGAGCTCATTTGTATTGAAGCACCACATTTATATGTATAGCAATCCAATATACGAAGCGAAAGGCATCCAAAATCATAGAAGAGAAAATACGGGCCACCACTGAAACACGGAAATGCAACTGTTTTAATAGCTACTAAACACAATCAACCTGAGCAAACATAAGAAATGGTAGATCTACAAAGATTTGCCTCTGTTCCATCTCACAGATCACCCAAAAAAAAAGAAAATTTACCGGTGCGAAAAGAAGGAAGAAGGCCTATGAAGCGTGAGGTGCTCGTGAGAAGAGGAGGAAGATGATGAGTATCGTGGGAGCACGTCGAAGAGGAAGAGGAAGTCGTCGAAGTAGAAGAGGAGAGGTGATCTTCGATCGCACGTTCACCTGTTTCGCGAGAAAAAATGTTACGTGCAGGGTATTGAGGTAAAAAGTCGAGTGTCGAAGCCGGGCCGCGGGGTCCTATATGCGTTCCGCGTTCGACCCTAATTGTGTCCCGCCGCAGAGGAGCCTCTGCCCCAAACGACGAAACTCAGAGGCGCGGTTCCGCGAAGCAGCGAAACTGTTGCGCCAAACAGGCCCTATGTTTCACTCCGCCCTAAGAGCTTAAGTCTAAACAATTCAATTTTGAATTGATTTCCAAGCTAAATAAGTTTAATTTGAAGAGCTTAATCTCTTAAAATATTTTCAAATTTATGAGCTCAAGTTTTAAAATCAAAATTTTAATANCTAAATAAGTTTAATTTGAAGAGCTTAATCTCTTAAAATATTTTCAAATTTATGAGCTCAAGTTTTAAAATCCACATTTTTAAACTTTGAATTTATATTTTTAATAGCTTAGAATTTTAAAACTTTTAAAACCTTAAGAGCCTAAATATTTAAAAGCCCATGTTTTAAAACAATTTTAAGACTAAAGAGTGTATATTTCAAAAGCCCAAAACTTTAAATATTTATTAAAATCCTAAAAGCCTATATTTCAAAAGCTCAAAAATTTGATTTTTAAAATTTCAAATGATTCACATTTTATTTTTATTTTGTAAGTCCAAAAAAATTCCCAAAATTTTTTATTTACAAGTCCAAAATTCACTAAAAATTTGGTAGCCTCCAGACATCAACCCCCATTTGGGAGCACCAAAGATTGTCAACCTTACCAACTATTGATTAGTTCGTGAGACACTGCGGTCATGGAACAAAATGTATAAATTTAACCTGCGATCTTAAAAGACACAACAGGTCTTTAATGTGCCTGCACAAAACGATTAGCTCGCAAACATTTCTCGAGTGGTACTTTATTTTCCACAAACGGTACTCAATTCTCCATGAACGGGTACTCCCTTTCTTATGAGCGGATATTTTAAAATCCCCATTTTAAAAAAAAAAGGTCAAACGAGTCCGCATTTTTCCCCAAACGGTATTTAATTTCCCCATGGATAGGTACTCGCGCTTCCTCAAATGTATATTCTGAAAACTACCCCTTTTTGCCCTAAAAATTTATACCTTCTGAACCTTCAAGTCCAATGACAACAAATAAACACAACATATTTTTCTTATTACAATACACAATCACAAAATAAAATAAAAATGCAGAATAAGCATTTAAAAGGATCTAACAGGGGCTCTGGTTGAAGCATGTGAAGAAGAAGACAAAGATGGGAGAATTGCAGTGAAACGGACGATCAAAGAATAAGATGCATTCCTGAAATAGGTAAGAGATATACCGTTCCTTCGTGTGCCTTTTGAAAACGACTGTAGATTTTGAACAGGAAGAAACTGGCGAAGCGGAGGAAGAATCGCAAGAGAGCACGTGCTTAGTGCGGCTTGTTGCGACAAACGTAGAACGAGAGGGGAGAAACGAACGATAAACAGTGCCAATCCTCTTCTGAGTCGCTTGGTTATTTCCTTTGTAAATGTGAGAAAGAGTGGAGACAGTTACTTCACTTGAGCAGGTAAACTTCAGCGGAAATAGAGGTAAACAATAAATTACTTAATCAATTAATAATTACTCAATTAATTAATTAAATTTTAATATTTTTATTTATTTTCTTTCTCTCTCTTTTTATTTCGTGGTCAACAAGAACTTGACTTATTCCTAAACTTACGGCATCATAAATTATCTGAAAAAAACATGTTGAAGTGGAGAAATTTTAATATATGTGGATTAGTTAAATTCACTTTGATATCTCCAAAGGCCAAAGGTCACCAAACACTCATGTAGGGCTGTAAACCAGCAGAAGCCTGAGCGAGTGTGTTCGTGTTCGGGTCGAATAATATTTTTCAGCTCGAAATTCAAGGAGATGAGTCGGCAGAGGAAGAGGAAGATGACTCGGAACTCGGAAGAAGAAGAGGAAGAGGAAGACAAACAACAAACCCTAAGCTCTCGCCGCCGAAACCCTTTCGCGATTTTGAGAGGACAAAGAGCGCGACCATCGTCGACTCGCCGAACGCCTTACGCGATTTTGAGAGGAAGGAGAAGAGTCGCCGACTCGCCCAACGTCTTTCGCGATTTTGGGATTTTGGAAGAGGGAGAAGCAGCCGAACCCTCGCAATTTTTTGAGGAAGTAGAAGAGACAGAACTCGGAAGAGGGAGAAACAGCCGAACCTAAATTTATACTTTTATATTATATTATATTAATTATGTAACTTAATTTATATAAATATNTTAAAACAATTTTAAGACTAAAGAGTGTATATTTCAAAAGCCCAAAACTTTAAATATTTATTAAAATCCTAAGAGCCTCCATTTCAAAAGCTCAAAATTTCAAATTTTTAAAATTTCAAATGATTCACATTTTATTTTTATTTTGTAAGTCCAAAAAAATTCCAAAAATTTTTTATTTACAAGTCCAAAATTCACCAAAAAATTTGGCAGCTTCCAGACGTCAACCCCCATTTGGGAGCACCAAAGATCGTCAACCTTACCAACTATCTTAAGAGATGAGTTGATTAGTTCGTGAGACACTGCGGTCAGGGAACAAAAAGCATAAATTTAACACGCGATCTTAAAGGACACAACAGGTCTTTAATGTGTCTGTAGAAAATGATTAGCTCGCAACTAACATTTCTCGAGTGGCACTTTATTTTCCTCAAACGGTACTCAATTCTCCATGAACATGTACTCCCTTCATTATGAGCAGATATTTTAAAATCCCTATTTTAAACAAAAAAGGTCAAACGAGTCCGCATTTTTCCCCTAATGGTATTTAATTTCCCCATGAATAGGTACTCGCGCTTCCTCGAATGTATATTCTGAAAACTACCCCTTTTTGCCCTAAAAAATTATATCTTTTGAGCCTTCGCGTCGTTTACAGCGACGACGATCAATGACAATAAATAAATACAACATATGTTTCTTATTACAATACACAATAACAAAATAAAATAAAAATGCAGAATAAGCGTTTAAAAGGATCTAACAGGGGCTCTGGTTGAAGCATGTGAAGAAGAAGACAAAGATGGGAGAATTGCAGTGAAACAGACGATCAAAGAATAAGATGCATTCCTGAAATAGGTAAGAGAAATAGCGTTCCTTCGTGTGCCTTTTGAAAACGACTGTAGATTTTGAACAGGAAGAAATTGGCGAAGCGGAGGAAGAATCGCAAGAGAGCACGTGCTTAGTGCGGCTTGTTGCGACAAACTTAGAACGAGAGGGGAGAAACGAACGATAAACAGTGCCAATCCTCTTCTGAGGATTTCTTTCAGGAGGTTATAACCGCGTTATACAACCTGTAATCTCCCTGTAACCTACCTGTACCTTCGAGTAAGTTCGGCGCTTCTGCATAATTCTATTTTCATATATAGATAGGTTACAGGAAGGTTACAGGGTGTATAACGTGGTTATAACCTCTTGAAATCCTCCCTGTAACATGTTTGCAAGTTACAGACGTATCTACTCAAATTTTTTTCCGTTATTTCCATTGTAAATGTGAGAAAGAGTGGAGACAGTTACTTCACTTGAGCAGGTAATCTTCAGCGAAAATAGAGGTAAACAATAAATGACTTAGTTAATTAATAATTACTCTATTAATTAATTAAATTTTAATATTATTATTTATTTTCTTTCTCTCTCTTTTTATTTCGTGGTCAACAAGAACTTGACTTATTCCTAAACTTACGGCATCATAAATTATTTGAAAAAAACATGTTGAAGTGGAGAAATTTTAATATATGTGGTTTAGTTAAATTCACTTTGATTTCTCCAAAGGTCAAAGGTCACCAAACACTCGTGTAGGGCTGTAAACCAGCGGGAGCCTGAGCGAGTGTGCTCGGGTCGAATAATATTTTCTGGCTCGAAGTTGAAGGAGATGAGTCAGAAGAGGAAGAGGGAGATGACTCAGAACTCGAAAGAAGAAGAGGAAGAGGAAGACAAACAACAAACCCTAAGCTCTCGCTGCCGAAACCCTTTCGCGATTTTGAGAGGACAAAGAGCGCGGCCGCCGTCGACTCGCCGAACGCCTTACGCGATTTTAAGAGGAAGGAGAAGAGTCGCCGACTCGCCCAACGTCTTTCGCGATTTTGGGATTTTGGAAGAGGGGGAAGCAGCCGAACCCTCGCAATTTTGAACCCTCGCAATTTTGAGAGGAAGTAGAAGAGGCGAAACTCGAAAGAGGGAGAAACAGCCGAACCTAAATTTATATTTTTATATTATATTATATTAATTATATAACTTAATTTATATAAATATATAATATTTATATAAATAATATTTATTAATAATTTGTTATATATTATAATTTATAGGATTTAATTTTTAAAAATTTGATAATTTTTTTTATTTTAAAAA
>JXCR01140624.1:4200-15798 GCA_002079205.1 Phalaenopsis hybrid cultivar | reverse complement strand
TGTTAATAATGAGTTTGTATGGTTAATGTTGTTTTGCTTGGATGGCATAACTTCTAGAGTAAGACTCCAGTCTTTCTCTGAAAAAGAGATTAAATGTCCTTGCTTGGATGGCATATCTCATATATAGTGCCACAAAATGCTTATATGAGAGAAGTAAATAGCAAATAAAGGTTGAGCAGAATCATCAATTAGAATGTTCCTCAAATCACTAATCATGAAATTAATGCATTAGAATATAATTTATAAGCATATATCCCTGAATGGGAAGCAAAAACATATCCACTTCAGATAAATTTTGTTAAAGAGAATTTTTTTTATGATCCAACTAAAATCACAACCATGTTTGCAAAACATATTTGGATTGTCGAAGGGAATTTTTTATCCATCTACTCCTGCCTTTTACCTATCTTGGGCATATTTGAATGCTTCATGAGTGCTTCAAGATGTTCTTGTCAAACTATAGCAAACTAGCGCACCTCATACTTTTTCTCTTCAAAACCAAGAACACTAGTCACCAAACTTTTCGATCCATACATTGCTGCCATCTAATTCTTCTAAAACTCTTGTGTAAGTTCGTTTAAAACAAGAAGATTGGTTTTCTATGAACTATTAGAAATAATCACTTTATTGCATGACATAGTCTATGAGAATTGAATTGGATGTACACACAAAATAAAAATGAAGAAAAGGGCTCCACAAAAAACAAGAACGTTAATGTTGTTTTGCAATAATCTTATCCAAGAGGATCCACTGCCAAGAACCACAACATTATACAAATAAATAAGACACAAGATAACATTCTACCTTGAACTTAAGTAAATCTAATCTAACCATAAAGAAGACGCCCAAATTCTCCAACAAAACAAGAAAATCGTTTTATTTCTTATAAAAATACAAGAACAATGCACAGAGATTATTAACAAGGAGAGTTAGACCATACCTGAAGATTTTCAGCAAAAGCACCTCCAAAATGACACATGCAATGCTCTACATGACCTATAGTGATTGTTTAGTCACCAAGAAGACCCATGCATTAACAATCATGAGACAGACAATATAAAAGCAATTCAACATGGAAAATGGGCGTAACCTAATACAGAAAACTCATGTTAATATGCAATTTAAGCTATAATTGGATGGAATCTTACGCATGTATTATGAAGAGCAAATAAATATATATATATGTGTGTGTGTGTGTGTGTGTGTGTGTGTGTGTGTGTGTACACACACACACTAGAGCAGAATAATTGCTCAAAAACATAAAAACCGTTTGATTTCTTGAAAATATAGGTGTCAGATGTTAAACATAAATAGAAAAGCATCCCAGTTATCGCAGTTCAATAAAAAATATGAACTCAAGAATAAACTGGACAGTTCAGAAATCAGATGATGCTGACATGACGGAAGAATCTAAAGATAAGGACTACGAATTCAAACTATACAAGAGAAACTACAGAAATGATTTGATGTACCGTACTGGTACAGCTTGTAAGTGTTTCGGTAGTACACTGCCTAAAAAAGCAACGTACTTCTACCTGCAAATAAAGACTGATGGCCCCAATTTAGCAATATTTTTTGTTAGAAGCTGCACTGCTTCATCGAGCACATGCCCTGAACCAACATGTTCCAGAAATTAAAATGGTCTTGCTGCTTCTTCCATCATCTTCTTCAACCTAGTCAGCCTCTCTATTTCTTCCAAAGCCTAAACCATGACACATATTCAGTTAAGAAATCAAATGAAGCATAATGTTATTTAACGCTAGAATGTTTTCTTGGTTCCTCAAATATCAAAAATTCTCTTGTATTAATTATCTTCATTTACCTGCACTGCAATGTCGTCTGGACTAACTGAGTTGAAGTGCTCATAGCCAAGTTGAGAGGCAGCCTCTACAAGAAATCAAGTATTAGTTAGTACTTGTTAATTATCCAGGGAGACAGATAATTTGATGAGACTACTCTAAATTTACTTAGGAGTGACACCGTAGCATCAGCTGTTCCATATCCACCTTTCAATTCATTGTAACGCGTAGTAAGATTCTCCATCTGTATCATGGCCAGAACAGTTACGAGAAGCTAAAGCAAAACAGCCAATTTCAACGGAAGAAAAAAATTTATTAGTTATTTTCCATTGGCTGTTCTGTTTCACCCAGTTTTAATTCCCATTCAAAATAGAGAATCGAAGAAAATCACAAGAAGATTGGCACTGGTTTCTTTACTCTTTTTGGTGAAGGGGAAATTATCTTAATTTACACTACTCCAACAAAAATTCTATATAATACTGGATTCTAAGAAAAAGTGGTTCTACAAGTTGTTCAAGTTTTTAAGATGGCTTTAAGACTGAAGTATAATCAGTAATTTTATAGTTACTTGAGGAATGAGTAATGTCAAACCAATAATACTTTCGTTAAGTTTTCACTGAAGATGGAACTTTGATGGCCCACCAAGAAAACATAAGAAAAAGTTCTGTATAGGGTTAAGGCACAACCATCTCTAGAAAAAACATGCCTATTATGACATTTACCCATGAATAGTAGAACAAAAAAAGGGGCACTTACATACATACCACCCAATTCCTTTGATTTGCATACTTAGCACCTAAACTTTACCTTTCGCATTTAGGCCGCCCAAATCTTTCATATCACATCAAAAATATCACCATTTTAACTTTTAAAAAATGAAGTATACCATTTCATAAGGTAGAATGTGTGTAAAAGTTGAAGCTTAAGTGCTAGATACGTAAATACNTAATATTTATTAATAATTTGTTATATATTATAATTTATAGGATTTAATTTTTAAAAATTTGATAATTTTTTTTATTTTAAAAAAATTTAATTAATTACAATTTATAATATTTAATTTTATGAATATGTATTATGTGTGTGTGTGTGTATATTTATTTATTTATTTCTTTTCGAGCTAATTTGAGCCGAAAACGAGCGAACAAATATTTGATTGTGTTCGGCGCGTTTATATTTCGAACTTAAAAATCTGTTCGTGTTCGGCTCGGTAAGCTTAACGAACAAGTCGAACACGACATGTTTAACGAGCCGAACACAATGTGTCTGTGAACAACGAGCCAAATTGACAGCCCTACACTCATGAAGGCCATACTATTGTCTGAAAATGGAATTCTAATCATCACATTCAATTTGAATATATCACAACCTCAGCCATCTTCTCAAGCATGACATCCAACTAAAGAATGGGAAATTAATACTTGATAATAGTTTTTTTTATGGATATATTATCAATGCAGCCATCTTCTCAAGCATGACATCCAACTAAGGAATGGGAAAATAATACTTGATAATAGTTTTATTGATGGATATATTAACAATGCATAGGCATCATATTTGATCTTTACAGGAGATCAGAAAGACCCAAAATAGCACAAGGGGCACACTCCCACAAATAAAACCATTATATAATTGATCGTTGAACTAACATTTGAGTTTAATGTGTTCAATTTAGTTATTAAATAATAAGGTTTATTAACGTGCTCTTGTTGGTAGTGGAATAATAATGTTAATGAAAAGATGAAATATAAAAAATTTTGTTATAAAAACTGGTTTAAATGTAGAAGCTTGCCGAACTAAGAAAAATATAAGGACGCACGTAGGGAATCTAAGAGAATAATTTGTAAAGCTAAGAATTCTGCCTTTAGTGATATTTATAATAGATTATTTAGTAAAGAGGGTGAAAGATATACGTATAAACTAACCAAACAAAGAGAAATGAAAAATAAAGATTTAATCAAGTAAAATGCATTAAAGATGAAAATCAAAAAGTGTTTTCCTTCGAGGAAAATATTCAACATAGGTGTGTGAAATATTTTGATAAACTTTTCAATGAAGTTTTTGAAAATATGATCGATCTTAGTCATCTTAATATTGTTGATGATAATAAAACGTTTCTATTTTTACCTTCACATAAGTAAAGAGAAAGTTGAGGAGGCTTTAAGGAAAACCAATAGTGAAAATTTTAGACCCGATGATATTCCAATAGAAATGTGGAAATATTTAAAAGATTTGAGAGTTTTTTGGCTGCTAAAATTTTTAATGATATTTTAAAAAGTAAAAAGATGTCTACGGAGTTGAGAAAGAGTATTTTGTAAAACGGTGGTGAGATTTGCAATGCTTTATGGCGCATATTGGCCTATAAAAGAGAAGCATTAAACTAAGTTAAGTGTTGATGAGATAAGAATGCTTAGGTGGATGTGCGGTTTGACATTTAGAGACAAAATGCGAAACGAATGTATCTGTAAAATGGTTGATGTAGCTCCAGTGGCAGACAAATTTAAAGAGAGTCGTTTGAGATGGTTTGAGATATTTTAGATTTGACTTGTGTTAATAAAGATAGAGGTAGACCTAACAAGACTTGGGCACGTTATATAAAAAATTATATTAATTTATTATAATTAAATGAAAATATAACACTCAATAGGACACATTGGAGAAAAAAGGATTCACGTAGCCGACCCCACTTAATGGGATAGGCTTTTTGTTGTTGTTATTGTTGAGTAAGGCTGGTTCACATACTAAATTACACGCATGTTGGATTCCAATTAGATGGAGTTAAATTAGTTAATGAGTTGATTAACCTCAAATAGGATGGCAAGGGACTCATATAAACTTATCATGGAGTATTCTAGGTAATAAGAACAGAGATTATACTATCATCACTATTATTCTTAAAACTCTCGTCAACTAACATATGAAGTGATTCAAAATAATTTTCTTGGCTCCAAATTTTAAGATAAAAATTTTGGACTGTCAGAAGTGACTAACATTCAACTAATAGTCACGGTTTACCTACAAGTACACGGCAACATCTATGAGGAGGAAGGCACACCAAATATGATCATAATATATGACTAAGTATAGAAAAACAATATATCTTTGGGTGAGATACATGTTTGTCTTGTCAAACCAATCAGCCCTGTAAAATTATGGATATGGTTCAGTGGTGGTCTTCATCCTAACCAGATTACCACTGTTAATAATGAGTTTGTATGGTTAATGTTGTTTTGCTTGGATGGCATAACTTCTAGAGTAAGACTCCAGTCTTTCTCTGAAAAAGAGATTAAATGTCCTTGCTTGGATGGCATATCTCATATATAGTGCCACAAAATGCTTATATGAGGGAAGTAAATAGCAAATAAAGGTTGATCAGAATCATCAATCAGAATGTTCCTCAAATCACTAATCATGAAATTAATGCATTAGAATATAATCTATAAGCATATATCCTTGAATGGGAAGCAAAAACATATCCACGTCAGATAAATTTTGTTAAAGAGAATTTTTTTTATGATCCAACTAAAATCACAACCATGTTTGCAATACATATTTGGATTGTCGAAGGGATTTTTTTATCCATCTATCCTGCCTTCTACCTACCTTGGGCATATTTGAATGCTTCATGAGTGCTTCAAGGTGTTCTTGTCAAACTATAACAAACTAGCGCACCTCATACTTTTTCTCTTCAAAATCAAGAACACTAGTCACCAAACTTTTCGATGCATACATTGCTGCCATCTAATTCTTCTAAAACTCTTGCGTAAGTTCGTTTAAAACAAGAAGATTGGTTTTCTATGAACTATTAGAAATAATCACTTTATTGCATGACATAGTCTATGAGAATTGAATTGGATGTACACACAAAATAAAAATGAAGAAAAGGGCACCACAAAAAACAAGAAGGTTAATGTTGTTTTGCAATAATCTTATCCAAGAGGATCCACTGCCAAGAACCACAACATTATACAAATAAATAAGACACAAGATAACATTCTACCTTGAACTTAAGTAAATCTAATCTAACCATAAAGAAGACGCCCAAATTCTCCAACAAAACAAGAAAATCGTTTTATTTCTTATAAAAATACAAGAACAATGCACAGAGATTATTAACAAGGAGAGTTAGACCATACCTGAAGATTTTCAGCAAAAGCACCTCCAAAATGACACATGCAATGCTCTACATGACCTATAGTGATTGTTTAGTCACCAAGAAGACCCATGCATTAACAATTATGAGACAGACAATATAAAAATAATTCAACATGGAAAATGGGCGTAACCTAATACAGAAAACTCATGTTAATATGCAATTTAAGCTATAATTGGATGGAATCTTACGCATGTATTATGAAGAGCAAATATATATATATATCTATATATATATCTATATATCTATATATGTATGTATGTATGTATGTATGTATGTATGTATGTATGTAGTGAAATTCAAACTATACAAGAGAAACTACAGAAATGATCTGATGTACCGTACTGGTACAGCTTGTAAGTGTTTCAGTAGTACACTGCCTAAAAAAGAAACGTATTTCTACCTGCAAATAAAGACTGATGGCCCCAATTTAGCAATATTTTTTGTTAGAAGCTGCACTGCTTCATTGAGCACATGCCCTGAACCAACATGTTCCAGAAATTAAAATGGTCTTGCTGCTTCTTCCATCATCTTCTTCAACCTAGTCAGCCTCTCTATTTCTTTCAAAGCCTAAACCATGACAAATATTCAGTTATGAAATCAAATGAAGCATAATGTTATTTAACGCTAGAATATTTTCTTGGTTCCTCAAACATCAAAAATTCTCTTGTGTTAATTATCTTCATTTACCTGCACTGCAATGTCGTCTGGACTAACTGAGTTGAAGTGCTCATAGTCAAGTTGAGAAGCAACCTCTACAAGAAATCAAGTATTAGTTAGTGCTTCTTAATTATCCAGGGAGACAGATAATTTGATGAGACTACTCTAAATTTACTTAGGAGTGACACCGTAGCATCAGCTGTTCCATATCCACCTTTCAATTCATTGTAACGCGTAGTAAGATTCTCCATCTGTATCATGGCCAGAACAGTTACGAGAAGCTAAAGCAAAACAGCCAATTTCAACGGAAGAAAAATATTTATTAGTTATTTTCCTTTGGCTGTTCTGTTTCACCAAGTTTTAATTCCCATTCAAAATACAGAATCGAAGAAAATCACATGAAGATTGGCACTGGTTTCTTTACTCTTTTCGGTGAAGGGGAAATGATCTTAATTTACACTACTCCAACAAAAATTCTATATAATACTGGATTCTAATAAAAAGTGGTTCTACAAGTTGTTCAAGTTTTTAAGATGGCTTTAAGACTGAAGTATAATCAGTAATTTTATAGTTACTTGAGGAATGAGTAATGTCAAACCAATAATACTTTCGTTAAGTTTTCACTGAAGATGGAACTTTGATGGCCCACCAAGAAAACATAAGAAAAAGTTCTGTATAGGGTTAAGGCACAACCATCTCTAGAAAAAACATGCCTATTATGACATTTACCCATGAATAGTAGAACAAAAAAAGGGGCACTTACATACATACCACCCAATTCCTTTGATTTGCATACTTAGCACCTAAACTTTACCTTTCGCATTTAGGCCGCCCAAATCTTTCATATCACATCAAAAATATCACCATTTTAACTTTAAAAAAATGAAGTACACCATTTTATAAGGTAGAATGTGTGTAAAAGTTGAAGCTTAGGTGTTAGATACTTAAATAAATAGGAATTGAGTAGTATGTATGTAAATCTTCAAAAAATAAATATTACAATAACTTGAAGAGCAGAATGAGTAGTTTTACTTCTAAGAAATAATCATCATCTGATGGAATTTCCAATTCAGAAGAGGAGCCTCCAGCCATCAATATTTCATTTGCTAGTATGTCTAGGGGAACGTCAATCCATAGTGATATGCCATCCCTCAAGAAAGCCCTTCAAGTTAACGGGTTATGAAAATCTACATGAGCTATTAAATGCTTAAAATCAAAGAAACAATTGGACTTCCAGATTTATTACTAGAAAAATGAAAGGTAAATAAGATGCCTCTCAACTTACAGATTTGTTGAGCTTTGCAAGGCACCATCCCCTACACAGACAACCACACGACCCATAGCAGACAGCTGCTTTAGAACTTCAGTCTGACAAGCCACAATATATTGCGTAAGAATTATCCACAAAAGCAATTTTCAAAATGGATTATGAAGAAATTTCTCAAAAATACTTCAGATTCTCGAAACTTCTCGTCATTTCTCTCTTGAAAAGATTTAGCAGAAGAGTCGCCATTAGTAGCTTGTTCAACCACACTATCACTGCACAAAAGAAAAAATAGAAAATATAAAGCAAAACAAATATTGTACATGGATAAGAAGGGGGGGCGATGCTTTTTTGAAGAAATAAGAACAGATTTCAACCTATCAAAGTAGTAATATTTCAATGCGTCAGCTAAAACCTTCCCCAAGTTGGTTTTCATTGTGCAGTTCATCCCTGTGCATCCATCATTTATAAAAATTAAGATTGTATTGTAGCTCAAAACTTGTAGTATTTTATCAATAACATTAAGTACGAGATGACCCAACAATGGTGATTGAGGAATATATATATATATATATCTACAAAGTAGGTAATTATAGGATGAAATAGTGCCACTTTGACAGAAGATTAAATGAAGAAGCAATACAGCGAGGATCTCATATAAATAAAAAAGGATTAGGAAGAGTTAGGGCAGGAAATGGAAGTTGATGAGCTTCCCAAATGAATTTACTACAAAATTAAAAAATCTACTACAAATGAATTTACTACAAGAGTTCTGAACGTTAGATCATACCAACGAGAAATATGGATGTGCCTTTCAGTTCATTGGAGACCTCAACAGCCTTCTTCTGCATTCATGTTTAATTAGTAAGAAATATTTATGGTTTTGAAGCGCTGTTGTTTATTTTCAAAATAATATTAGAAGTTAAGCGGCAATGCTTGACTCACTTTTACTACAAAAGATGCATCAAGCTCCACTGCTGACATTCTTGTGCCTGAAGAACAATTTGACCAAACAGCTTGATTGTGCATTCAAACAAAAAACGAAGACCATCCCCACAAAAATTTCTAGACGAGAAATCAATCTTTATGTCATGAAATTGAATTTTTGGACAATGGCTCAGTCCTCTAATTTAGATACCATGAATATATTAAAATGCATAAGGTGGTAGAAAAAAGATTTCCAAACTGTAGGCAAAAAAGTCCAGTAGGAAATTGATTAAACACTAAGATTAAAATAAGAGACTAATTAATTACAATAATTACGCATTAAATCCTTGAGCCACACGATTTTGATTATTTCGGAATAAAATGATAATAAATAGCCACATATTTCTTGCTTGAGTGGAGTACGAGATTTGAAACAAAATGAGTGGCGCTCATAATGCCACAACAGATCGTTGGGAGAGTGATGAAGGTGGACGCCAAGTTTGGTGAGTGGGGAAAAAGCCCAGTGAAGCTCAACAGTTGTGGGAGCAATATAGCAAATTCAACCTTAATGGAGGAGCAAGTTACATTACTTTGTTTTTTGGCACTCCAAGAGATGGAGTTTTGACTAAAATACACNTTTTTTTTTTTTTTTTTTTTTTTTTTTTTTTTTTTTTTTTGGCTTGAATGTCATCAAAGGTGTTACTGAAGTTGGAGGAGGTTGGGTTGTTATTGTTAAGGATAAGGGTCTCGAGTTTATTCTGTAGGATGGCGGAGTTTTGGTTGCTCATTAGGGTGGAGGATGCATATGATGTTGTTTGGTGATGCGGACGTTCTCGTCTAGAAGCTTACTCAAAACAAGAGAACACCACGAGAAGATTGTTTCTTCAAGTGTGTCACGAGAGGGGGAAGAGATAAAGAGCAAAAGGTGAAATTAACAAATTGTAGATGACAAGATACACAGATTTACATGTGGTGGTGCTGAGATTTATATAGACACCTTCAGTGAGCTGCTAGCTGAAAAAGACAAGATTTCAAGTGAGATTTAATTTTATTGTGGGTAAAACCATCAGTAGCAAGGGTAGTTGATCATAGGAAGTGAGGAATACTTAGGAGATGAGCCAAAAAAATTATTCTTATGGAGAGAAGAGATGAAGTGTTAGGGTAAGCAAGTAGTTTATGAGATAGACTATCATGGCAAAAGCATGCATCCAATAGAAAGTTTGAATGAACGCATGAGATAAGAAAGAGAGACTAGTTTCAACAATATGTTGATGGCATCTTTTAGAGTATCCCTCGTGTTTACGTATGTGTAATGGGTAGTGAGATTAGAGATATTATTAGTGAACAAGAACGTGTAAAAGGTTTAATAATCATCGTCAATGTAAAGTGTAGGGTGAAGATTTTGTGAACAATTTTCTATTGAGGCTTTGAAACTTATAAAGACATAATAAATTTGAGATGTTTGCGTGAGTGATGCCAAATGATTAAGGTAAAGTGATCAACAATATAACATTATATTTGAAACTATCATAGGATTGTATATGTAAGGTTCACATTTGAAAATAGTATTTCAAGAGGCTATGAAGATACGAAAATTTATGATTATTATAGTATTTCCATAATTGCAGTACAGAATTGATGATGATAGTAAATCTAAAGTAAACATAAACAATATGTTTTGAGTACTGAGATTGATGAGCGGCATAATTCATGACGCCATATAAAGAATTCTTGACATTGGACAAAGACAAAGTGGAAGTGATTGTAATACCAGAGTTAAATCAAACGACAATAAGTAAATATTATTACCGAAAAAGCCAATTGGCGGTTATAACCAACACGGTGAAATAGTAAATAACAATGACACGACACACAACTCAATTAGTGTTGCATTACAAAAGAATGGTGGTCGGTTAGGCGGGTTAGGAAGTGGTGATAGGCGGGTGAAATGATTGGATGGTGGTTGGGAGGCCGTGGTTGCGTCAGTTGGCAACTAGCATCGGTAAGCTGGAAGAGCCGAAAAAGAACAGGTTATTGTTTTCCGGATGACGGCAGCAAAGCGAAAGAGGTGGCGGCCAGAACAGCAGGCCAAAAAGTGGGGAAAATAGGTGTTGTTGGGTGGTTGTGCAGGGTTGGCTAGCGCCTGGAAGGGGAGATAAGGATTGGGGTGGCTGGACTGCAGGGTAGGTAGGGGCGACTGGAAGGCTATGAGTTGTCGGAAACAGCCAGGGGCGGGTTGACAGCTGATTCGAAACGAGAACAGTAGGGATTTTGGAAGGGCGGTGGCTAGAATGAAAGAATTGCAGGAAAAAATAGCAACAGCAGTTATCCTAGGCGACTACAGCGAGGAATTATGGTTGGCAATGAAGCGAGGATGTGGAGAAAAAGAAAGTTTATGACGATAACCACCTCGAGAGCAAGATACCACTCGGCTTTTGAAGAACAATCACCACCTCGGAACAAGGTACAGCCAAAACACCACTAGCTCTTGGATACAGTCCTAAAAGAAAAAAACTTGAAGACGGCACCAGCTGACCCAACAGAAAATTCACGAAAACTAATCTAAAGCACAAAAACAACAACATATATAAATTGGGTAACTAAGGAGTGGCCCCCACTCCTCGAATCAAAGAACACCCGTCCAAATAGGGTCGGTCAGTCCTCCCTCTTCTATGTTGAACCCAGTTCAGCCCTAGCAGGCAAAACCTGTGCTCGGTTCCCAGTTCAGACATGACGTTCACGTCGTCCAAGGTCACATGACACGACTCCCACATAGTCCCGCATTGAAGGTGGGA
>JXCR01140622.1:234098-256170 GCA_002079205.1 Phalaenopsis hybrid cultivar | reverse complement strand
TCAACTCAACCTAACTAAAAGATCATTTTCAATAACCATGGGTTATATCGTCCAAGAGACCCTCATAAATTTGAGATAGAAGTTTATCTAAAGGGACAAATTTAAGTTAGTCATAACTAATAAAGATTTTGTGTCAATCAAATATACTCTTATGACTCACAATTCAAATGATAGGAAGCCATTGAGGAATATATGGGTTGCAACCATGACCATAATTTAATCATGAAATTTGGCGTGAAACCACTCAATCAGAGAGTTTTAATCATAATAGCTACTTTTTATGGAGACGNACCATAATTTAATCATGAAATTTGGCGTGAAACCACTCAATCAGAGAGTTTTGATCATAATTGCTACTTTTTTATGGAGACACTAGGTCAAACCAATGTGAAATTCATTATTTTGTAAGTTGAACTAAAATAAAAGTTAGTTACTCTTGACAAATTATTGTGGATAATGGGTGGAGTTTGCCTTAAGCCTTTAAGAGATAAATTTTAACTTGAATATTTTATTTTGTTAGTTTGAAAACATAATTTGAAAGATTTGATTTAAAAATTGACTCTTGCAGTTGAAATTTCATATCAACTCAGCCATAATAGAGATTTGGATNTGAAAACTTAATTTGAAAGATTTGATTTAAAAATTGACTCCTGCAGTTGAAATTTCATATCAACTCAGCCATAATAGAGATTTGGAAATTTTAAATACTTGTGCTTGAAATTTATTTGAAATTTGACACTTGAATATGTATAAACTATCAGTCTTATCAATTCTAATCTTTATGAAAAGAATGATCAGACTATGTGATTTAGACTTGTAAATTTTTATACTTATGATTTGGACATTATTAAAAATTACTAAACTCACAAACATCAGTCCTTAAGAGAAAGAGGATCAGAAAATTTGAGCGAGACTGATAAACCTACTCTATCGACAAAATGTGGCCCAATTGAGTCATGCATAATTCAATCATCTTGAGTATGATTTCAAAATAGTTTTTATAACTTTAAGACAAGCGCAGACTTTTTACAAAAAAAAAATTGTACACTTTTTTAAATGAGAGTAATTTGAGTGAAAATTTCATTTGTGCACATGCAGTATTATTAGACCATTCAAGTTTAGGCATTAGTCAATTTAGTGGAGCATGTGCGTGTTTACTTTTACAGATGTACATGCATCTTGATACTTTGCTTGTTGTAATTGCATAAATTTTGGCATACTTAATAAGATGTGATTGCATGATAATTTGTATTCTTGGAAGATGTTATTTGAGATTTGAGACTCATAATATACAAATGCATACATTATAAAGTATTTGCAAGTCCTTCGAGACAAAATATTGAAGTTGAAAATATCTCGAAGTGACATTACAAGACTTAAAATTATCCAAACTTTGTTAATTACACGGATACTTTTGTTCTTTAGATGCATGTACATAACCTGAAAGTACAACTAATGACATGAAGCTTAAAGTGTTTGCACAAATCTTAAGATATTTATATCCAAACTAAGCACAACCTTAAGACTTATTATATCACTAAATCACTCAAACCCCTTCAAAATTTATCTGAATATTATAGCCTTTGGAATGCATGTAATGTTTCATTTTGATCTTTAAAAGAGTCATAATATTATGTCTGCTTGGAAGTTGGAGTTTCGTATTCAGTGGCGCATGATTTAAATTTGAAATTTGATTCATGCATTTCAAAACATTGATCATTTGCATTTTTGCCTCAAAATATTAATTTTTTTAAGAAAAGAGGTTTAATTTTTACCATGATCAAGCCCAATCAGTCCAAAATTTGAATTAGATCGTAAATTAAAAAAGTTCAAAATTAAACCCATTATGTGCTATTCTAATAGCTAGAGGGAAATGGGCGACGATTTGGCACCAAATATCTGGAGGTCACACCAAACTTGATAGTTGTAACCTAAGTACTTCAGAGAAAAACAAAATAACTAACCTGCGCAGGATTTAAATTACTCCATGGTTGTTGCAAGGTCATAAGCTCCCATAAGATCACACCGAAGCTGTACACGTCAGACTTCTCATTAGAAGGTTCATCGCGAAGAACTTCCGGTGCCATCCACTCCGGCTGACATGAGAAGATGCAGTGTCATTAATTTAAATAACTTGTATTAAAAATAAGGGTGTTTACATACACACCACCAATTCCTATGTATTTACATATCTAAAACCTCAACTTTTAAGTTTTTACATAAGACCAAATCTTTCATATTGCATAAAAATATTACTATTTTAATTTTTAAAAGATGAAATACACTCTATCATGCATATGTAATGTGGCATAAATGTCAAAGTTGAAGTTTAGGTGTTAGATATGTACATCAATAGAAATTGTGTGGTATGTATGTAAATCTTCCTTGGATATAATGATGATAATAAACAGAGAGCCACTTACAGTCCCGGCAAGAGATTTCGAAGAAAGATATGTGCTTGCCTTCAACCTTGAAAGGCCAAAATCACAAACCTGGATGAACGATTGCAGAGATGAGATAGAAAAAATTGTGTAAGAGTACAAGTTGATTAACACACAAAAATAAATAAATTAAATTCTGGCAAACATATTTTGATGTCATCCGCTTGACTTCCCGAAAAACATAAGCAGTTAATAGTCACTAGTTTTGATAAATAGTGGAGTCAACTACTGAACTGAACTAAGTCTGAGTGTCTCGGCTCTAATGTTGAATACTCCTAAGGTCATCTATGGTCGGCTTAACCAGATCTGAAGTGGGGGTTACATGAACCTCCAACGCAAGGTGGTGGCATTGATGGTAAGGTAACGACCCTGATATCTTGAAATGCCCTCTGTCATGTCAATCCCGTGTCTAGAGTCGGTGTCTCAGTAACATCATCCTTTGTCGTCACTGAAAATTATCGCATTGATGTTGCTCTGCTGGCAAGGGCCAATGGGAGAAGGGCTATGCGCTTCCCACCCTTAGTGAAGGAATATGTGCTTTTGAATCCTTCGCGTTGATTCCTTCGGTCAGATTGCCACGGACTCCCCCACAAAAGTGGCAGGCATCCATTGGGATCACGCCGCACCACACCTGATCCTGCAGCTGGCTACCAATCGAAAAATCCACGAGGCACCTCTTGTCAATGCTGACATTGTTTTCCTTCATCAGTCACATAAAATAATATGGTTAGAAGTGCCTTTTGAGTCATGAGACCCAATTTTTCTACCATTTATGTAGATGTCGCACTCTTATTGCTCCCTCCATTAATAATGAGGTTGCATACCTTCTCGTTCACAGTGCAACAAGTGTAGAATATATTACGATGAAGTCATTGTGAATCTCTAATATTCTTAGTCTATAGGACTCGTCGAATCACAAGTGTCTCTCCTTCATCTGGTGGTAGATGATACACCTCACCCTGTTCCGCAGCTTTCTCCTCATCGCTAACCTCATCCACGGCACCCTGCGTGGTAAAAGACACGGCTCAACTCATCGGGCAGCTAGAGGCAATGTGCCCAAATCCATTGCATCTGAAGCATTTTCTGGCGAGGACTGTAGTAGGCGTGCTACTCTGCTCAGGCTTCTTCTTACTGAGGATGATTTCATCCTTATCCAAACCAACTTTCTCAAGTCCTTGAGGTGTGCTCCTGCCGGTGTCCCCAACTGTGGATGGTTGTCTAACTGGTGGTGGTTGTCTACTTTATTTATGTTGTCTTTCTACTTTCAGTTCTAAGGTTTGGGCATCCCCAAGTGACCAATACGGCCGTAGTTCCACCATATTGCTATTAGCAGGCTTCAGGCCCCCAAGGTACCGGGCTACCGTGTGCTCTTCTGGCTCGATCAGCTCGCATTTCATTTATAAGTAGTCGAACAGAGCTCTGAACTCCTCCACGGAAAAATCTCATTGTTTGTAAATTGAGTTTCAGAAACATGTCCTAGCGGTAATGAGGTGGAAGATATTTTTTCTGCATGGCTTCCTTCATCGTTTCCCACTTGATAATCTTATTTATACCTTCTTTTTCCCCTATCTTTGTAAGTGCTCCTAACACAAAGAGGCACTCTTCTTCAACTTGATATCAACTAATTTGGCACTCTTATCCTCTGGCACATCTTAATACATGAAGATCCGTTCAACATATTGTAGTCAATCAACAAATTCATCTAGATCCATACCACCCTCACACTATGGTAGAACCACCTTTATTTTGTAGTCTGTCAACCAACTAATGTCTCCTCTCTAGGCCTCGTCCGATATTAGATTCTACAACGTCGTGGCACTTCATCTTTATCCTTGACATCCTCCCCATGGAATTATTGCTCGAGATAAGAGGGGTGTCAGCACCTTGGCTGTTGGATACCAATTTCATCATTGGGATAGTGCCCATGTTGAGCTTCAAGCAATCAAAGCTTTTTAGCAAATATGTAAACCATGGATTTTCGAAGTTAAAGCTATTATCATCGAGGGCGATAACTACAACATTATGAATTTTTTGCGGTCTACCATGAAGGAGGTTTGGTGTCATCGACCTAAAGAGGCATCAAAATTTGCTTATCCTTTAAACTTTAGGTAGCTTTTATTTTTCTATATACCACGGAAATGTAATAGTCCGTTCATTATTGTGGCAACCGTGCTCTTAGGGGTTCTTTTATTTTTATGCATAGAGTGATGAGAGGGAACTATCTAGCATTTTGGTAAATGATAGGTCCATTTTTTGTAAAGCATAGTTGCATAGTTTTTGTACTTTTTGATATAGTAATACAAATGCACACTTTCAAGGAAGGGGTTGAAATTTTTGTCCCCTTCTCCTCTTCAACTTTCCCTGTCGCCACAAGATAAGTGCCTACCAAGTATCATTCTCGACGTCCGCCAATCCCAGCTAAAATTGGCGATTCTCTAGTTGTATCTCTTCCCAGGTAGGCTTAAGCATGTATCATCTTTGTGGCATGGCTAGGGTTTGGGAATATGAAGGAAATTTTTGGTGGAGTGGTAAGGTGAATGCTAGAAAACCTTAAAGATAAGAGGTTATCTCTCATACCGAATAATACCAGAGATTAACCCGAACAATTGTAGAACAACCAATATTATTAGTTGAAGCAAATAAACGGTTACAACCAACACACTTAAAAGGAGAAATACAATAACATGACATAAGCAAACACCAATAAAGTGTATCTCAAGGGTTGTGGAAGTCGACTGGGTGGATCGGAATGGCCAGGGGGAATGGCGACAACAAAAGAATGCTGGTGGCAGTGAGGGGAGAGGTGCAGAAATGCAGAGCACAAGTATGGAGGCTGTATTNACATGACATAAGCAAACACCAATAAAGTGTATCTCAAGGGTTGTGGAAGTCGACTGGGTGGATCGGAATGGCTAGCGGGGATGGCGACAACAAAGGAATGCTGGTGGCAGTGAGGGGAGAGATGCAGAAATGCAGAGACAACAAGTATGGAGGCTGTATCGGGTGATGGCAGTGAGAAGTTGGGGTTGATAGTGGTAGAAAAGCAGGAAGGAGGTGTTCCCTGACTGTCTTGGGTGGCAGCGACACGGTGCATGAAGGAAGTGTGGTTTGGGCTGCAACAATGGTGAAAGAGAGGGGGAAACAGCTAGTGGCTGAAGACTATAAAAAAATAGTNGGAAGGAGGTGTTCCCTGACTGTCTTGGGTGGCAGCGACACGGTGCATGAAGGAAGTGTGGTTTGGGCTGCAGCAATGGTGAAAGAGAGGGGGAGACAGCTAGTGGCTGAAGACTATAAAAAAATAGCAATCTAAGTGCTGTTGTGGGCGGCTGCAGCGAGGTACGGCGGCTCCAACAAGGTACGGCGGCAGGGAATGATGTGGGAGGAAGCGGAAGGGATTAGGCAGAAGATAATCACCACATTGGAAAAGAACTACAGTCTGGCACCACCCAATCCCTCGGATATAACCCTCAAAGAGAAAAACAGACGCCAACTCTATCCTAACATAAATCTGAAATCAGGAAGAAAAATTGTACCCTTAAACAACAAATAACATATTTATAATAAATACTAGTAGCTATGATAAGAAGGAAGTAGAAAAAAAAAGGAAATAGAAATAGGAAGGGAATAAAAAAGGCAAGGAATCAAATAGGAAAAATGGACTATAGTGCTGTAGCAGCTATACAGTACAGCGTCGGGTAAGCTCTTGCACCAAGGAGATNAAGGCAAGGAATCAAATAGGAAAAATGGACTATAGTGTTGTAGCAGCTATACAGTACAGCGTCTGGTAAGCTCTTGCGCCAAGGAGAAACAAACTTCTTCTAAAATTGGATTTTGGTCAACGTTTTAGGAAAAATAAATAAATAAATTAGTGGCATTTACATGCATAGCACACAATTCTTAAGCATTTACATATCTCACACCTAAACTTCCATATTACAACCATAGCACTCAAATCTTTAATATGACATCAAAAATAGCACTATTGTTACTTTTTAAAAATGAAATGCATTAAAACACCCAAGTACTATGTATAAATATATCAATGTTTAGGTATGAGATATTTAAATACAAGAATTGCGTGTTACGAATGTAAAAACTATCCTAACAGCTGAAAGTTTGAATTAAATGAACAAGTTTTTAGGCCTCACTTTCACCGTGTACTTCTTGTCGACCAAAAGATTTGGCGACTTCAAATCCCGATGGACAATTGGTGGATTGCGCTTATGAAGATAGTTCATACCCTTTGCCTGCAAAAGGACTCATAATTCACAAACAATAACTAAATTTACAGAGAATATAAAAAATCAATTGTCTCTAATTTAGGAGCACATTTGAGAACAAAAAAATCGCATGGGGCACTTACATACATATCACAAAATTCTTATGTATTTACATATCTAACACCTAAACTTTCAATTTTTTACCTTTTATAACACTCAAAATCTTTCATATCACATCAAAAATACCACTATCATTAACTTTTAAAAAGTGGAATACGCCATTTCATGCATATATAAGGTGACATTAATGTAAAAATCAAAGGTTAGGTGTTAGATATATATGAATTGTGCGACATGTATGTAAATCTTCCAATTTGTAAATTCAGTGACAGCAGTGGACAATAAAATTGTCATATTAAGGCATACCACATCAAAAGCCATATTTAATCGACGCCTCTCATCTAATACTTCTTTCATACCCGGCTTATGCAAAAGGCTATATAAGCTCCCTCTGCAAATTATAAAAAAGTAAAAACAAACCGAGCAGAAGGTTAAGAGTACTCCCAGAAAATAACTGGAATGACAACAATAAAGAAAATGTAATCACCTTGATAAATACTCGGTAACAATGGATAGATGAGGAGGTTCAGTAACAGCACCCATGAAAAGCACTATATTGGGATGCCGCAAGCTTTTCATTATGGAAACCTGGCATCCAGCACAACATCAGCAAGGAACAAAAAAATGTATTTTTTCTTCCAGGGGGAGGTGGGGTGGGGGCATTAACATATATACCTCCCAATTTTTGTGTACATATCTGCCACTTAAATTGTACTTTTTAAACTTACACCACCTAGATCTTTCATATCACATCAAAAATATCACCAAATTTAACTTTTAAAAAGTGAATACACCTTTTCATGTATGGGTAAGCTGGAAAAGTATGTAAAAATTAAAGTTTTGGTGTTAGAAATATGAATGCATAGGAATTGAGAGGTATGCATGTAAATCTTCCTTTTTTTAAGAAAATATGTGCTCACTATAGTAGAATCATTGGAGGAGATTTGGAATATTTAGCAATGCTAAATTCAAGCAAGACTTCTGTTCAATGTTCTAAGAGGTTGAGAACTAAGATGAGGTGCTTTAATTGTCATGAGATAGGGTGTGAGCCCTAATAAATTTTATATGTTTAATATTTCATAAATAAAAATATGTTTAAAAATCAAATATAAAAAAAAGAACTCAACTAAATTCCAAATTTCATAACCATATGATTCATAATCTATTTTGCATATTATAACTGACACAAACAAAAAAAGTATATATACATAATCTGTTTGATAGGACTAAAATCTTAAGAGATTAATAAGCAAATTATCTGTTAAATCTTATTTTTATTTAATAAGAGAAAAATTATTTATAAAGCTAGAACTTAGAATTAAATAATTTAATTAATTTGAGCAACAGCTTGGTTCTATCGCACTACTAATGGAAAGCAAAAACACTGCTGGTAAGAAATATTTCTTGAAATTCAACAATAAATTTTCGTATGAGCCAATCATTCATCAGTTTGAATAGTCGTATGATGAATTTAAACTCGCAATTAAGCTTTAAACTAACAATGGAAGAAAAATTACATGAACCAGCACATAAGCTAAAATTTGAAACCTCACATAACAAGAAAAAAAAACAAATATGGGATCATTTTAGTCCCCCAAAAAGCAAAGCGGGCAAATAAGCTCCCCCAAACGCACCCTAAGTTTCAAAATAAACCCCTAGATATTTGCATGGGGTCATTTTAGTCCAAGGTTCTATAAAAGTGTCAAATTAATCCTAAGACTCCATAAAAGATTATTTTGGCCCCCATTAAAAGAGTATAGGTTCTAAATTTGAACTTTTATAGACTCAGAGACTAAAATGGCCCCCCTACAAAAAGTCAAGGGACAATTTTGGCATTTTTCTCAAAAATCTATGTTTTCCATATAAAAAAAATGAAAAACAACAAGCGTTGGACTACAGAAATAAATAAAATAAAATAATCAGGAAAAAAATATGCATAAAAAATCCATAATAGTTCAGCATACCTCTCTTAGAAATTCTTTAAGCTTCTCAGGATGGAAGTCTTGTTCCATAAGAATCTTGACAGCTACTTCCTGCGAGTTCCAAAAATGACAAGGTTAACTATTAATTATCTTATAGTGCAGAAACCAAAAGATGCTAAACAATTCAAATTCATGGTATGGTAAAAAATTTACAAAAAAACAAAGAAGCAGCAGAAAATCATAAACTTGCCCAATAAACATCACCTAAACTTGAAATAAAGACACGAAAACCAATAGAACCTTGGATAATTAATCAAAAACTGGTAGTTAATACCAACTACATAATTGATTTACAAATATATGGCTTCATTGGCCATGAAATTCTCTTTTAAAGAATAAAATAAATGATAAGCTGAAAGCACCTCTCAATATAACCACAAATCATGGCATTCATTACAAATCCAGATAATTTCCAATCATCCCAATGAAGGACAAATTTAACCATTGAGAATCCCCTCCCAGAAAACCTTTGGTATTTCAACTGACCGCATAAAATTTAGAACTATAACCAAGTACACTGGAAAAATGCTTCAAAATATAACTACAGACATTCAAACACTGATTTGATAGCCACTCAAGAGCCCAGAAATCAAATAAGACGGTTAAAGGCATAGGACGGGGCCAAAAACAAATATTAGATGAAGGCAAGAAAGGCAAGTCAAAATTATTTCTGGTTTAGATGCCAAAAACATATCCCAACATATTTGCCACTAAACTTTTCATCTCTTTATTTTCACTTGATGCAAAATGATCAAATCACACAAAACCATCAGACAATATCGTTGGAGAATTACACATAAGACGACAGTTCGATTGGCACATTACAAGTGGTTGACCAGAACAGAAAAGCATTTTGAGGTTTTCTGTAATGGCTAGAGCACAAAAAAAAAAAAAACTTGGTTGGTCTGGTTGTCAAACAGCGAAAATGAGTAGAGAAGACAACCTCATCCCTTGGTTGGCCAATAGAAAAGAAAAATGCAAGAAACTATCATAGAACGGGATAAAAGTGTAGAACTGTAGGATACATAATAATCGGTTGGGGCTGTTAAAATGTCAAAAAACCTTACAATTTTTTTTTCATTTTTTTATTGTAGCGGATCAAATGATAATAGCAAGCATAACATCATAAACATGCTTCATTATCTATCATTATTAATTTTCAATTGGGGCATTTACATACATAGCACGCAATTCTTATGTATTTAATATCACATCAAAAATAAGCCCTACTACAACTTTTAAAAGGTGAAATACCCCTTTTCATGCATATATTTGAAGCACCAAAGTGACATGTATATAAATATAAAAGCTTAGGTGTGAAATATGTAAATACGTAAGAATTGTATGTTGCGTATGTAAAATTCCCTTTTCATTTATGATTACTTCCAAATGCATGTCTAGACCTTAAATGATCATTTAGGCAAAAAATTATGTTTTTTCTCTGCATGATAAATAAATATGACAGCCTATTCGACAATGACAGAAGATTCTCAGAACTTGGTACATTGCTTCAAGTATGGCTAATATGATCGTATTAAAGAAAAAAAAAAAGAATGTTTACAAGATAGCAGCCTGAAAGTAAACTGTATCCTGCAATGTCAACCTAGGTGTAGTTATGAAGTAGTTTTAACTTTGAATTATCTAAAAAACAATTGCAAAGGTGTATGGAACATACCAAGCTACAATTAATGTTCAGCTATCTGCATGCATCATTCATATGATACAACAACCAGAATAAAAAAAAAAATTCTATTTTATGAATAAATTAACAGATTTGATATTAAGAAAAATAAGTAAAATTACAATGTACAAAAACATACCGAACCATGCCATTCAGCGCGATGAACTGTCCCAAAAGAACCTGAAAAGAAAATACTCAGACACTCACGACAATGAAAAGAATTACCTCATCTGCAACCGTCAATAAAATTTGTAGTAGTAAAATCGCAACTGAAAGAAGCAATCAGAAAAATAAAATATTGAAGCATTTACATACATACCATCACTAAAATCTATAATATCACATCTGACATCACTATCCTTTTAAAAATGAAATCCAGCTTTTCATGCATACGTTTATGACACCAAGATGTAAAAAATGCNGTCCGGAAAAAATAATGTTGCATAGCTGGACCAAATAAGGCTTTCCAACAAATAAAAATAAATAAATAAATAGAACTCGATGACTAGTCTGAAAATTTGTGCCCGTCTCTCTTGCTTAGAGAGTGCTTTGTGTTTATTATTTCGGGTCAATTTTTCACAAAAACAATTGAAACAATGGATGAGGCACTACCAAGATATTTCGTCCTCATTTTGTGAGGATTTATTTTTTAGTTGGGATTCACATTTCCCATATGCACAAGATCCTATAGTTAATTACACATTTTGATAATAAAAGAGCGCTTTCGATTACGTCTAGCCATTAAGCACAGAAAATTCAATATATATAGTAGAAGTAGACTTAGGATTTTGAATTATAAAATTTATCGATGGTGGGGAAATAATGATGAACCCAATCAAGATCACATGATTTCGTTGTCTTGGTTTGTCATGATCACTAGTCAACTTAGTCAGAGGATGTAGTCAACTCAACCTAACTAAAAGATCATTTTCAATAACCATGGGTTATATTGTCCAAGAGACCCTCATAAATTTGAGATAGAAGTTTATCTAAAAAGTTAAATTTAAGTTAGTCATAACTAATAAAGATTTTGTGTCAATCAAATATACTCTTATGACTCACAATTCAAATGATAGGAAGCCATTGAGGAATATATGGGTTGCAACCATGACCATAATTTAATCATGAAATTTGGCGTGAAACCACTCAATCATAGAGTTTTGATCATAATTGCTACTTTTTATGGAGGTGCTAGGTCAAACCAATGTGAAATTCATTATTTTGTAAGTTGAACTCAAATAAAAGTTAGTTACTCTTGACAAATTATTGTGGATAATGGGTGGAGTTTGCCTTAAACCTTTAAGTGATAAATTTTAACTTGAATATTTTATTTTGTTAGTTTGAAAACTTAATTTGAAAGATTTGATTTAAAAATTGACTCCTGCAGTTGAAATTTCATATCAACTCAGCCATCATAGAGATTTGGACATTTGAAATACTTATGCTTGAAATTTATTTGAAATTTGACACTTGAATATATATAAACTATCAATGTTATCAACTCTAATCTTTATGAAAAGAATGATCAGACTATGTGATTTAGACTTGTAAATTTTTATACTTATGATTTGGACATTATTAAAAATTACTAGACTCATAAACATCAGTCCTTAAGAGAATGAGGATCGAAAAAGTTGAGTGGAGACTGATAAACCTACTCTATCGCAAAATGTGGCCCAATTGAGATCATGCATAATTCAATCATCTTGAGTATGATTTCAAAATAGAGTTTTTATAACTTTAAGACAAGCGCAGACTTTTTACAAAAAAAAAAATTGTACACTTTTTTTTTAAATGAGAGTAATTTGAGTGCAAATTTCATTTGNCAAAATAGAGTTTTTATAACTTTAAGACAAGCGCAGACTTTTTACAAAAAAAAAAATTGTACACTTTTTTTTAAATGAGTAATTTGAGTGCAAATTTCATTTTNAATTATAATAAATAATCAATAATCATCTTGGTAAACACAAATGTAAAAATTATAATCATGAAAGGGTTTGGGCCAAGTCATCTTCTTTTTGAACTTAATTATTTTTATAAAGCTCAATCTTTGACTTTAAGTTTATAAGTTCCAAGTTAACTTATTATATATATATATATATATAAGATAGTGCTATAATATAATAATAAAATGATAAATAGTATTTTTTTTATATATCTTGCCAGATCATGAGCTAACAAGTCAAATAGGAGCTAGCAAATTAGTCCTGACTAGTCCTACTTCTAATTTGGATGGTTAACCCGTCAAGCTCAATTTATGAACCACTTATTAAGCTCGAGCTTGCTCATTTATGAGTATTCACTTCCAACTCTTCTGACGGCTGAGAAAGAGGAAATGAAAATGATAAACTATCTGCTAGATTTTGTTCTGCTTACTCATTTGATTTAGAAAATATCCAAATTTTTAGTCATCAATAAAAAAAAATTAGAATTTTACCGAAGGATTTACATGCTGCACAATTCTTATGAATGTACAAATATAACACCTAAACTATAGTATTAATACAAATAGCCATAATATTTTTAACATTAAATCAGAGTTAATTATAAACAAATATATCTTTATATGCATAAATTTTAAAATGATTATAATTATAAATTATTACAAAATTTAAAAATCAAGCTTTACATTTTAGACGTGTAAACACACAAGTATTGCGTTACATGCATACAAATCCCACAGTTTTAGTGCAACATTTTAATGCATAGATTTATGATGGCACCAAGGTGTAACGATACGAACAGTAAAATTTGGGGTTAGAGCTGTAAATACACATAAATTATGTGGCAAGTATGCAAATTTCCCTAACATAAAATACAGCATGATTTTCTCCATCATAGAAGGCTTGTGCATCAAAAGAAACCTTAAACGAGGTTACAATGGTTAGTAGGAGGATTAAGTTAATTATTGAACAATATTCATTTGCCTAAACCTCTAATACGATTGCATTGGCTTAATTACAAGCTTATAAAATTAATATACAAAAATATGTAATAGGTTACCACAACTAATATTTGAAGGAGATGAATATATCAAGTCCATCGTTCAGCATCTACTGGAAGCTTCTAAATCTGCTGGAACTATCAAAATCATCAGTGGTTACAAAATAGAATTGGTAATTAAAGGGGGTAATTACATGCATACCACCCAATTCCTATGTATTTACATATCCAACACTTATACTTAACTTTCTACATTATATCCCACCCAAATCTTTCATGTCACACTCAAATCCAACACTTTCATGCATAGGTAAGATGGCATTATGTAAAAGTTGAAGTTTAGGCTTTAGATATGTAAATAGATAGGAATTTAGTGGAATGTATGTAAATCTTCTACAAAGAATATGTATATAGTTGTACATATGAATGCTTATGCANCAAGAGATTTCGAAGAAAGATATGTGCTTGCCTTCAACCTTGAAAGGCCAAAATCACAAACCTGGATGAACGATTGCAGAGATGAGATAGAAAAAATTGCATAATAGTACAAGTTGATTAACACGCAAAAATAAATAAATTAAATTCTGACAAACATATTTTGATGCCATTCGCTTGACTTCCCGAAAAACATAAGCAGTTAGTAGTTACTAGTTTTGATAAATAGGAGTGATACCGGAGTTAACCCAAATCAATCCAATCTTTTGGGAGTCAACTACTGAACTAAACTAAGTCTGAGTGTCTAGGCTCTAATGTTGAATACTCCTAAGGTCATCTATGGTCGGCTTAACCAGATCTGAAGTGGGGGTTACATGAACCTCCAACGCAAGATGGTGGCACTGATGTAAGGTAACGACCCTGATATCTTGAAATGTCCTCTGTCATGTCAATCCTGTGTCTAGAGCCGGTGTCTCAGTACCATCATCCTCTGTCGTCACTGAAACTTATCGCATTGATGCTGCTCTGCTGGCAAGGGCCAACGGGAGAAGGGTTATGCGCTTCCCACCCTTAGTGAAGGAATATGTGCTTTTGAATCCTTCGTGTTGATTCCTCCTGTCAGATTGCCACAGACTCCCCCACAAAAGTGGCAGGCATCTATTGGGGCCACGCCGCACCACACCTGATCCTGCAGCTGGCTACCAATCGAAAAATTCACGAGGCACCTCTTGTCAATGCTGACATTGTTTTCCCTCATCAGTCACATAAAAGAATATGGTTGGAAGTGTCTTTTGAGTCATGAGACCCAATTTTTCTACCATTTATGTATATGTTGCATTCTTATTGCTCCTTCCATTAATAATGAGACCGCATACCTTCTCGTTCACAGTGCAACAAGTGTAGAATATATTGCGATGAAGTCATTATGAATCTCTAATATTCACAGTCTATAGGACTCGCTCCATCCGGTGGTAGATGATACACCTCACCCTGTTCCTCAGCTTTCTCCTCATCGTTACCCTCCTCCACAGCACACTGTGCGGTAAAAGACGGCTCAGCTCGTCGAGCAGTTAGAGGCAATGTGGCCAAATCCATTGCATCTGAAGCATTTTCTGGAGAGGGCTGTAGTAGACGTGCTACTCTGCTCAAGCTTCTTCTCACTGAGGATGATTTTATCCTAATCCAAACCAGCTTTCTCAAGTCTTTGAGGTGTGCTCCTGCCGGTGTCCCCAACTATGGATGGTTGTCTAACTGGTGGTGGTTGTCTACTTTATTTATGTTGTCTTTCTACTTTCAATTCTAAGGTTTGGACATCCCCAAGTGACCAATACGGTTGTAGTAGCACCATATTGCTATTAGCGGGCTTCAGGCCCCCAAGGTACCGGGCTACTGTGTGCTCTTCCGGCTCGATCAACTCGCATTTCATTTATAAGTAGTCGAACAGAGCTCTGAACTCCTCCATGGAAAAATCTCATTGTTTGTAAATTGAGTTTCAGAAACATGTCCTAGAGGTAATGAGGTGGAAGATATTTTTTCTGCATGGCTTTCTTCATCTTTTCCCACCAGATAATCTTATTTATACCTTCTTTTTCCCCTATCTGTGTAAGTGCTCCTAACACAAAGAGGCACCCTTCTTCAACTTGATAACAGCTAATTTGACACTCTTATCCTCTGGCACATCTTAATACATGAAAATTTGTTCAACATATTGTAGCCAATCAATAAATTCATCTAAATCCATACCTCCCTCACACTATGGTAGAACCACCTTGATTTTGTAGTCTGTCATCCAACTAATGCCTCCGCTCTAGGCCTCGTCTGATATTAGATTCTACAACGTCGTGGCACTTCATCTTTATCCTTGACATCCTCCCCATGGAATTATTGTTCGAGATGAGAGGGGTGTCGGCATCTTGGCTGGTGGATGCCAATTTCATCGAGCACGATGTTGGGATAGTGCCCATGTTGATCTTCAAGCAATCGAGGCTTTTTAGCAAATATGTGAACCATGGATTTTCGAAGTTAAAGCTACTATCATCGAGCACGATCGCTACAACATTATGAATTTTTTGCAGTCTACCATGAAGGAGGTTTGGTGTCATCGACCTAAAGAGGCACTGGAATTTGCTTATACTTTAAACTTTAGGTAGCTTTTATTTTTCTATATACCGATGAAATATAATAGACAGCTCATAATTGTGTCAACCGTCCTCTTAGGGGTTCTTTTATTTTTATGCATAGAGTGATGAGAGGGAACTATCTAGCATTTTGGTAGATGATAGGTCCATTTTTTGTACAACATAGTTGCATAGTTTTTGTGCTTTTTGATATAGTAATGCAAATGCACACTTTCAAGGAAGGGGTTGAAATTTTTGTCCCTTTCTCCTCTTCAACTTTCCCTGTCACCATCAAGATAAGTGCCTACCAAGTATCATTCTCGATGTCCGCCAATCCCAACTAAAATTGGTGATTCTCTCGTGGTATCTCTTCCCAGGTAGGCTTAAGCATGTATCATCTTTGTGGCATGGCTAGGGTTTGGGAATATGAAAATTTTTGGTGGAGTGGTGAGGTGAATGCTAGAAAACCTTAAACATACGAGGTTATCTCTCATACCAAATAATACCAGAGATTAACCCGAACTATTATAGAACAACAAATATTATTATTTGAAGCAAATAAACGGTTACAACCAACACACTTGAAAGAAGAAATACAATAACATGACACAAGCAAACAACAATAAAGTGTATCCCAAGGGTTGTGGAAGTCGACTGGGTGGATCGGAATGGCTGGTAGGGATGGCGGCAACAAAGGAATGCTGGTGGCAGTGAGGGAAGAGACGCAGAAATGCAGAGACAACAAGTATGGAGGTTGTATTGTGTGATGACAGTGAGGAGTTGGGGTTGATAGTGGTAGAAAAGCAGGAAGGAGGTATTCCCTGGTTGTCCTGGGTAGCAGTGACACGGTGGGAGGGCTGGGACAGCATGAAGGAAGTGTGGTTTGGGCGGCAGCAATGATGAAAGAGAGGGGGAGACAGCTAGTGGCTGAAGACAATAAAAAATAGAAATCTAAGTGTCGTTGTGGGCGGCTGCAGCGAGGTATGGGGGCAGGGAATGATGTGGGAGGAAGCGGAAAGGATTGACAGAAGATAATCACCACCTTGGGAAAGAGTTACATCCTGAGCACCACCCAATCCCTCGGATACAACCCTCAAAGAGAAAATTAGACGCCATCTCTATCCTAACATAAATCTGAAATCAGGAAGAAAAATTGTACCATTAAACAACAAATAACATATTTATAATAAATACTAGTAGCTATGATAAGAAGGAAGTAGAAAAAAAAGGAAATAGAAATAGGAAGGGAATAAAAAAGGCAAGAAATCAAATAGGAAAAATGGACTATAGTGTTGTAGCAGCTATACAGTACAGCGTCTGGTAAGCTTTTGCGTCAAAGAGATACAAACTTCTTCTAAAATTGGATTTTGGTCAACGTTTTAGGGAAAAAAAATAAATAAATTAGTGGCATTTACATGCATAGCACACAATTCTTAAGTATTTACATATCTGACACCTAAACTTTCATATTACACCCATAGCACTCGAATCTTTAACATGACATCAAAANTAAATTTGAAATTTGATTCATGCATTTCAAAACATTGATCATTTGCATTTTTGCCTCAAAATATTAAATTTTTAAAAAAAGAGGTTTAATTTTTACTATGATCAAGCCCAATCAGTCCAAAATTTGAATTAGATCGTAAATTAAAAAAGTTTAAAATTAAACCCATTATGTGCTAATCTTATAGCTAGAGGGAGACACCAAACTTCATAGTTGTAACCTAAGTACTACAGAGAAAAACAAAATAACTAACCTGCGCAGGATTTAAATTACTCCATGGTTGTTGCAAGGTCATAAGCTCCCATAAGATCACACCGAAGCTGTACACGTCAGACTTCTCATTAGAAGGTTCATCACGAAGAACTTCCGGCGCCATCCACTCCGGCTGACATGAGAAGATGGCAGTGTCAGCAATTTAAATAACTTGTATTAAAAATAAGGGTGTTTACATACACACCACCAATTCCTATGTATTTACATATCTAAAACCTCAACTTTTAAGTTTTTACATAAGACCAAATCTTTCATATTGCATAAAAATATTACTATTTTAATTTTAAAAGATGAAATACACCATATCATGCATATGTAATGTGGCATAAATGTCAAAGTTGAAGTTTAGGGGTTAGATAGGTACATCAATAGGAATTGCGTGGTATGTATGTAAATCTTACTTGGATATAACGATGATAATAAACAGAGAGCCACTTACAGTCCCGGCAAGAGATTTCGAAGAAAGATATGTGCTTGCCTTCAACCTTGAAAGGCCAAAATCACAAACCTGGATGAACGATTGCAGAGATGAGATAGAAAAAATTGCATAATAGTACAAGTTGATTAACACGCAAAAATAAATAAATTAAATTCTGACAAACATATTTTGATGCCATTCGCTTGACTTCCCGAAAAACATAAGCAGTTAATAGTTACTAGTTTTGATAAATAGGGGTGATATCGGAGTTAACCCAAATCAATCCAATCTTCTGGGAGTCAACTACTGAATTGAACTAAGTAGAGTGTCTCGGCTCTAATGTTGAATACTCCTAAGGTCATCTATGGTCGGCTTAACCAGATCTGAAGTGGGGGTTACATGAACCTCCAACGCAAGATGGTGGCACTGATGGTAAGGTAACGACCCTGATATCATGAAATGTCCTCTGTCATGTCAATTCCGTGTCTGAGCCGGTGTCTCGGTATCATCATCCTCTGTCGTCACCGAAACTTATCACATTGATGCTGCTCTGCTGGCAAGGGCCAACGGGAGAAGGGTTATGCGCTTCCCACCCTTAGTGAAGGAATATGTGCTTTTGAATCCTTCGCGTTGATTCCTCCAGTCAGATTGCCACGGACTCCCCCACAAAAGTGGCAGGCATCTATTGGGACCACGCCGCACCACACCTGATCCTGCAGCTGGCTACCAATTGAAAAATCTGCGAGGCACCTCTTGTCAATGCTGACATTGTTTTCCTTCATCAGTCACATAAAAGAATATGGTTGGAAGTTCCTTTTGAGTCATGAGACCCAATTTTTCTACCATTTATGTAGATGTTGCATTCTTATTGCTCCCTCCATTAATAATAAGGCCGCATACCTTCTCGTTCACAGTACAACAAAAGTAGAATATATTGCGATGAAGTCATTATGAATCTCTAATATTCACAGTCTATATGACTCGTCGAACCACGAGTCTCTCCTTCATCTAGTGGTAGATGATACACCTCGCCCTGTTCCTCAGCTTTCTCCTCGTCGCTAACCTCCTCCACGACACACTGCGTGGTAAAAAACACGGCTCAGCTCGTCGGGCAGTTAGAGGCAATGTGGCCAAATCCATTGCATCTGAAGCATTTTCTGGAGAGGACTGTAGTAGGCATGCTACTCTGCTCATGCTTCTTCTCACTAAAGATGATTTTATCTTTATCCAAACTAGCTTTCTCAAGTCTTTGAGGTGTGCTCCTGCCGGTGTCCTCAACTGTGGATGATTGTCTAACCGGTGGTGGTTGTCTACTTTATTTATTTTGTCTTTCTACTTTCAGTTCTAAGGTTTGGACATCCCCAAGTGACCAATACGGCTGTAGTTGCACCATATTCCTATTAGCGGGCTTCAGGCCCTCAAGGCACCGGGCTACTGTGTGTTCTTCCAGCTCGATCAGCTCGCATTTCATTTATAAGTAGTCGAACAGAGCTCTGAACTCCTCCATAGAAAAATCTCATTGTTTGTAAATTGAGTTTCAGAAACATGTCCTAGCGGTAATGAGGTGGAAGATATTTTTTCTGCATGGCTTTCTTCATCTTTTCCCACCTGATAATCTTATTTATACCTTCTTCTTCCCCCATCTTTGTAAGTGTTCCTAACACAAAGAGAAACTCTACTTCAACTTGATAACAGCTAATTTGACACTCTTATCCTCTAGCACATCTTAATACATGAAGAACCGTTCAACATATTGTAGCCAATCAATAAATTCATCTAGATCCATACCTCCCTCACACTATGGTAGAACAACCTTGATTTTGTAGTCAGTCATCCAACTAATGTCTCCGCTCTAGGCCTCGTCCGATATTAGATTTTACAACGTCGCGGCACTTCATCTTTATCCTTGACATCCTCCCTATGGAATTATTGTTTGAGATGAGAGGGGTGTTGGCATCTTGGCTGGTGGATACCAATTTCATCATTGGGATAGTGCCCATGTTGAGCTTCAAGCAATCAAAGCTTTTTAGCAAATATGTGAACCATGGATTTTCGAAGTTAAAGCTATTATCATCGAGGGCGATAACTACAACATTATGAGTTTTTTTGCGGTCTACCATGAAGGAGGTTTGGTTTCATCGACCTAAAGAGGCACTGGAATTTGCTTATCCTTTAAACTTTAGGTAGCTTTTATTTTTCTATATACCGAGGAAATGTAATAGGCCGCTCATAATTGTGTCAACCGTGCTCTTAGGGGTTCTTTTATTTTTTATGCATAGAGTGATGAGAGGGAACTATCTAGCATTTTGGATGATAGGTCCATTTTTTGTACAACATAGTTGCATAGTTTTTGTACTTTTTGATATAGTAATGCAAATGCACACTTTCAAGGAAGGAGTTGAAATTTTTGTCCCTTTCTCCTCTTCAACTTTCCCTGTCACCATCAAGATAATGCCTACCAAGTATCATTCTCGATGTCCGCCAATCCCAACTAAAATTGGCGATTCTCTCGTGGTATCTCTTCCCAGGTAGGCTTAAGCATGTATCATCTTTGTGGCATGGCTAGGGTTTGGGAATATGAAAAAAAATTTTGGAGTGGTAAGGTGAAAGTTAGAAAACCTTAAAGATACAAGGTTATCTCTCATACCGAATAGTACCAGAGATTAACCCGAACTATTGTAGTACAACAAATAAGATTACTTGAAGCAAATAAACGGTTACAACCAACATACTTGAAAGAAGAAATACAATAACATGACATAAGCAAACACCAATAAAGTGTATCCCAAGGGTTGTGGAAGTCGACTGGGTGGATCGGAATGACTAGTAGGGATGGCGGCTACAAAGGAATGTTGGTGACAGTGAGAGGAGAGATGCAGAAATGCAGAGACAACAAGTATGGAGGTTGTATTGGGTGATGGCAGTGAGGAGTTGGGGTTGATAGTGGTAGAAAAGCAGGAAGGAGGTGTTCCATGACTGTCCTGGGTAGCAGCGACACAGTGGGAGGGCTGGGACAGCATGAAGGAAGTGTGGTTTGGGCGGCAGCAATGGTGAAAGAGAGGGGGAGACAGCTAGTGGCTGAAGACTATAAAAAATAGCAATCTAAGTGCTGTTGTGGGCGGCTGCAACGAGGTACGGCGGCAGGGAATGATGTGGGAGGAAGCGGAAGGGATTGGCAGAAGATAATCACCACCTTGGGAAAGAGCTACATCTTGAGCACCACTCAATCCCTCGGATACAACCCTCAAAGGGAAAAACAGACGTCATCTCTATCCTAACATATATCTGAAATTAGGAAGAAAATTTGTACCCTTAAACAACAAATAACATATTTATAATAAATACTAGTAGCTATGATAAGAAGGAAGTAGAAAAAAAAGGAAATAGAAATAGGAAGGAAATAAAAAAGGCAAGGAATCCAATAGGAAAAATGGACTATAGTGTTGTAGCAGCTATACAGTACAGCGTCTGGTAACCTCTTGCATCAAAGAGATACAAACTTGTTCTAAAATTGGATTTTGGTCAACGTTTAGGGAAAATAAATAAATAGATTAGTGGCATTTACATGCATAGCACACAATTCTTAAGTATTTACATATTTGACACCTAAACTTTCATATTACACCCATAGCACTCGAATCTTTAACATGACATCAAATATAGCACTATTGTTACTTTTTAAAAATGAAATGCATTACAACACCCAAGTACTATGTATAAATATATCAATGTTTAGGTATGAGATATTTAAATACATAAGAATTGCGTGCTACGAATGTAAATTGTCCAAAAACTATCCTAACAGCTGATAGTTTGAATTAAATGAACAAGTTTTTAGGCCTTACTTTCACCGTGTACTTCTTGTCAACCAAAAGATTTGGCGACTTCAAATCCCGATGGACAATTGGCGGATTGCGCTTATGAAGATAGTTCAT
>JXCR01140622.1:218671-233630 GCA_002079205.1 Phalaenopsis hybrid cultivar | reverse complement strand
GCATTAACATATATACCTCCCAATTTTTGTGTATTTACATATCTGCCACTTAGTTGTACTTTTTACTTACACCACCTAGATCTTTCATATCACATCAAAAATATCACCAAATTTAACTTTTAAAAAGTGAATACACCTTTTCATGTATGGGTAAGGTGGAAAAGTATGTAAAAAATAAAGTTTTGGTGTTAGAAATGTCAATACATAGGAATTGAGAGGAATGCATGTAAATCTTCCTTTTTTTAAGAAAATATGTGCTCACGATAGTAAAATCATTGGAGGAGATTTGGAATATTTAGCAATGCTAAATTCAAGCAAGACTTCTGTTCAATGTTCTAAGAGGTTGAGAACTAAGATGAGGTGCTTTAATTGTCATGAGATAGGGTGTGAGCCCTCATAAATTTTATATGTTTAGTATTTCATAAATAAAAATATGTTTAAAAATCAAATATAAAAAAAAAGAACTCAACTAAATTCCAAATTTCATAACCATATGATTCGNGTTGAGAACTAAGATGAGGTGCTTTAATTGTCATGAGATAGGGTGTGAGCCCTCATAAATTTTATATGTTTACTATTTCATAAATAAAAATATGTTTAAAAATCAAATATAAAAAAAAAACTCAACTAAATTCCAAATTTCATAACCATATGATTCATAATCTATTTTCATATTATAACTGACACAAACAAAAAAAGTATATATACATAATCTGTTTGATAGGACTAAAATCTTAAGAGATGAATAGGCAAATTATCTGTTAAATCTTATTTTTATTTAAAAAGAGAAAAATTATTTATAAAGCTAGAACTTAGAATTAAATAATTTAATTAATTTGAGCAACAGCTTGGTTCTATCGCACTACTAATGGAAAGCAAAAACACTGCTGGTAAGAAATATTTCTTGAAATTCAACAATAAATTTTAGTATGAGCCAATCATTCATCAGTTTGAATAGTCGTATGATGAATTTAAACTCTTAAATAAGCTTTAAACTAACAATGGAAGAAAAATTACGTGAACCAGCACATAAGCTAAAAGTTGAAACCTCACATAAAAAGAAAAAAAAACAAATATGGGATCATTTTAGTCCCCCAAAACGCAACGCGGGCAAATAAGGNAAATTCAACAATAAATTTTAGTATGAGCCAATCATTCATCAGTTTGAATAGTCGTATGATGAATTTAAACTCGTAATTAAGCTTTAAACTAACAATGGCAGAAAAATTACGTGAACCAGCACATAAGCTAAAAGTTGAAACCTCACATAAAAAGAAAAAAAAACAAATATGGGATCATTTTAGTCCCCCAAAACGCAACGCGGGCAAATAAGCTCCCCCAAACGCACCCTAAGTTTCAAAATAAACCCCTAAATATTTGCATGGGGTCATTTTAGTCCAAGGTTCTATAAAAGTGTCAAATTAATCCAAAGAGTCCATAAAAGATTATTTTGGCCCCCATTAAAAGAGTATAGGTTCTAAATTTGAACTTTTATAGACTCAGAGACTAAAATGGCCCCCCTACAAAAAGTCAAGGGACAATTTTGGCACTTTTCTCAAAAATCTATGTTTTCCATATAAAAAAGATGAAAAATAACAAGCGTTGGACTACAGAAATAAATAAAATAAAATAATCAGGAAAAAATATGCATAAAAAATCCATAATAGTTCAGCATACCTCTCTTAGAAATTCTTTAAGCTTCTCAGGATGGAAGTCTTGTTCCATAAGAATCTTGACAGCTACTTCCTGCGAGTTCCAAAAATGACAAGGTTAACTATTAATTATCTTATAGTGCAGAAACCAAAAGATGCTAAACAATTCAAATTCATGGTATGGTAAAAAATTTACAAAAAAACAAAGCAGCAGCAGAAAATCATAAACTTGCCCAATAAACATCACCTAAACTTGAAATAAAGACACAAAAACCAAAAGGAAATCAAATAAAACCTTGGATAATTAATCAAAAACTGGTATTTAATACCAACTACATAATTGATTTGCAAATATATGGCTTCATTGGCCATGAAATTCTCTTTGAAAGAATAAAATAAATGATAAGCTGAAAGCCCCTCTCAACACAACCACAAATCATGGCATTCATTACAAATCCAGATAATTTCCAATCATCCCAATGAAGGACAAATTTAACCCTTGAGAATCCCCTCCCAGAAAACCTTTGGCATTTCAACTGACCACATAAAATTTAGAACTATAACCAAGTACACTGGCAAAATGCCTCAAAATATAACTACAGACATTCAAACACTGCTTTGATAGCCACTCAAGAGTCCAGAAATCAAATAAGACGGTTAAAGGAATAGGACGGGGCCAAAAACAAATATTTGATGAAGGCAAGAAAGGCAAGTCAAAATTATTTCTGGTTTAGATGGCTTATAGAATCCTTATTGTTATGTAAAACTTTCAATAACATATATTGTTGCAGTATTTAGGCATCAAGGCATAGAAGAGGGATAGGTTGGATGCAAGAGATCATTAGAATTTGCTTAACATAAGCTTGACTGCTCAGCCAATCACTTATTGATGTTGAACTTAGTCTACAGTTGTAGTCAGAACACAATGTTTGAGTTTATAATTAGTCAAATGAAATGCGATTGGAACCTATGTTTAAATTTCCACGGATTTTAAGCGTACCTATGATGCACGAGGCATTCTAGATATGAGGAAGAGACTCCCATGGCTCTGTTTTAAGGCTCATAGAACTTTTTGATTACCAAAAATGTTGTTCATTGGATCCTCTTGACCCCTATTCCCTATAGTTCTACTTGAATTCATGGAATACTCGTCTGGCAACATTATGAGGGACTAGAAGGACCTCCAATTTTTTCATGTTCCAGCAGCCGTTTTTGTACTCCGGTTGCTCTGATTTTAAGCAGACTAATTTTCTACTTTCTCGCTTTTTATTAGTTAAAATTAGGATCGGTGTTGGTGAAAAATGAATCTGACTGAATTATTATTCTCTGTTAAGCCTTTAGTTCGNAAGAAGCAGCAGAAAATCATAAACTTGCCCAATAAACATCACCTAAACTTGAAATAAAGACACGAAAACCAAAAGNAAGAAGCAGCAGAAAATCATAAACTTGCCCAATAAACATCACCTAAACTTGAAATAAAGACACGAAAACCAATAGAACCTTGGATAATTAATCAAAAACTGGTAGTTAATACCAACTACATAATTGATTTACAAATATATGGCTTCATTGGCCATGAAATTCTCTTTTAAAGAATAAAATAAATGATAAGCTGAAAGCACCTCTCAATATAACCACAAATCATGGCATTCATTACAAATCCAGATAATTTCCAATCATCCCAATGAAGGACAAATTTAACCATTGAGAATCCCCTCCCAGAAAACATTTGGTATTTCAACTGACCGNGACAAATTTAACCATTGAGAATCCCCTCCCAGAAAACCTTTGGTATTTCAACTGACCGCATAAAATTTAGAACTATAACCAAGTACACTGGAAAAATGCTTCAAAATATAACTACAGACATTCAAACACTGATTTGATAGCCACTCAAGAGCCCAGAAATCAAATAAGACGGTTAAAGGCNCCAAGTACACTGGCAAAATGCCTCAAAATATAACTACAGACATTCAAACACTGCTTTGATAGCCACTCAAGAATCCAGAAATCAAATAAGACTGTTAAAGGCATAGGATGGGGCCAAAAACAAATATTAGATGAAGGCAAGAAAGGCAAGTCAAAATTATTTCTGGTTTAGATGCCAAAAACATATCCCAACATATTTGCCACTAAACTTTTCATCTCTTTATTTTCACTTGATGCAAACTGATCAAATCACACAAAACCATCAGACAATATCGTTGGAGAATTACACATAAGACGACAGTTCGATTGGCATGTTACAAGTGGTTGACCAGAACAGAAAAGCATTTTGAGTTTTCTGTAATGGCTGGAGCACAAAAAAAAAAAAACTTGGTTGGTCTGGTTGTCAAACAGTGAAAATGAGAGAGAAGACAACCTCATCCCTTGGTTGGCCAATAGAAAAAAAAAATGTAAGAAACTATCATAGCAAGGGATAAAACTGTAGAACTGTAGGATACATAATAATCAGTTGGGGTTGTTAAAATGTCAAAAAACATTACAATTTTTTTCATTTTTTTATTGTAGCGGATCAAATGATAATAGCAAGCATAACATCATAAACATGCTTCATTATCTATCATTATTAATTTTCAATTGGGGCATTTACATACATAGCACGCAATTCTTATGTATTTAATATCACACAAAAAAAAGCCCTACTATCACNTCTATCATTATTAATTTTCAATTGGGGCATTTACATACATAGCACGCAATTCTTATGTATTTAATATCACATAAAAAAAGCCACTTTTAAAAGGTGAAATACCCCTTTTCATGCATATATTTAAAGCACCAAAGTGACATGTATATAAATATAAAAGCTTAGGTGTGAAATATGTAAATACATAAGAATTGTATGCGGCGATGTAAAATTACTTCCAAATGCATGTCTAGACCTTAAATGATCATTTAGGCAAAAAATTCTGTTTTTTTCTCTGCATGATAAATAAATATGACAGCCTATTCGACAATGACAGAAGATTCTCAGAACTTGTTACATAGCTTAAGTATGGCTAATATGATCGTATTAAAGAAAAAAAAAAGAATGTTTACAAGTGACAGCCTGAAAGTAAACTGTACCCTGCAATGTCAACCTAGGTGTAGTTATGAAGTAGTTTTAACTTTGAATTATCTAAAAAACAATTGCAAAGGTGTATGGAACATACCAAGCTACAATTAATGTTCAGCTATCTGCTTGCATCATTCATATGATAAAACAACCAAATTAAAAAATAATAATAATAATAAATCTATTTTATAAATAAATTAACATTTTTGATATTAAGAAAAATAAGTAAAATTACAATGTACAAAAACATACCAAAATTACAATGTACAAAAACATACCGAACCATGCCATTCAGCGCGATGAACTGTCCCAAAAGAACCTGAAAAGAAAATACTCAGACACTCACGACAATGAAAAGAATTACCTCATCTGCAACCGTCAATAAAATTTGTAGTAGTAAAATCGCAACTGAAAGAACCAATGAGAAAAATAAAATATTGAAGCATTTATATACATACCATCACTTAAATCTATAACATCACATCTGACTTCACTATCCTTTTAAAAATGAAATACAGCTTTTCATGCATACGTTTATGACACCAAGATGTTAAAAATGTAAATATCTAAATTTTGGGTGTGAGATATATAAATACATAAGAATTTTGTGGTAAGTATGTAAATTTCTCTAATATATTTACCTGCTCCGATTCTTTCTTTTAGGACCAAATCACTCCATGGAACCGTCAAATCGTCCGTGACAAGAGGTACACTACTCTTGGACTTAGTTATGTTAGCTTTTAAATCATGGAAGGCTAAATTTTGTAAGGCATCCTTCTGCTCATCTTGCGGAATAAGTTTGAGTTGAGTTGATTCTATGGCCACTTGAGAAGCCTCATGTTGGCCATCTGCAGGAGTGACCCTTTCTACATAACGCTGTGGGACTTCGAAAAGCTCTGGTTTGCTTGTGGCAGCAGGAGAAGAAGTTGCATCTGCATTGTTAACGTTATAATGTTTCGAAAAAAACAGTGTTCATATTATCTGCAGGATAAGTTATGGCCTCAGTAAAAAGAAAAATATCACAAATAGATCATCTAGCAGAAGCGCAATATTTTCTTTTCAAGGCAAGCATCAAAGACACGAGAATTTAACGGATATAAAAACTAGAAACGAAAGCATAATCTGCGCCAAAAGGTTTAACTTCATGAACACTTAATAAATTGCGAGATAATTTTGCAGAAAATAAGATCAATTCAACAGTACAGTAGCTTAGACCAACAAAAAGAAAAACTAATTAATACTTGGGGTATTTACGTACATACCACACAATTCTTATGTATTTATATATCTATCACCTAAGCATTCACATTTACATGCATACCACTCAAATCTTTAATATTATATAAAAAATACCACCATCACTATCTTTTTAAAAGTGAAACACAACTTTTCATACAAAGATTTATGACACCAAGGTCTTTTAATGGTAAAAATCAAATTTTGCGGTATTAGATATGTAAATACATAAGAATTCTTTGGTATGTATACAAATTTCCCTAAATATTTTAATTTAAAGTAGCATGTTAAAAGTCACCTGTTGAAGCATCAGTAAACATCAGGTTCAGAGACCGGCAATCCACAAAATATTGCTTGGCCAAAGATTTGAAATTCTTAGCTATATCACCTGACTTCAAATTTGGAGGGCGCAAAGGTGACAAAATTGTGATGGAGTATGGCCCATTTATCAATGAATTGGGCTCACATAGAAAACCAGGATTTCCAAGCAAATCTACTAAATATTCCCTGCCAATTCGCAATTGGTACAGATTAAAAGAAATCAGGCATCAAAAGACAGAATATACAGAATTTCATAAATATATGAACACAAAATTAAAACATAACAGATAAATAAGAATCTGCTATAATATTGTTTTAAAAACTAAAAACAAAATGTAAAAACATGAGCGCTATACAGTTTTCTTCATACAAAAATCAAATAATGTAAGGAGATCCAGTAACAAATTTAAGAAAAATTAGCACATAAGGAAATGTGATGTAGTAGGGTATGATGAGGTAAGCAAAAAACAGATAACGTTGCAGGGCACATATATGATTCCAATGGGAGTTTGCAGGGCATCCATATGATTCCTAAAAGAGTCTGCAGAGCATCGATGCTCGAGATAGCAGATCTCTAATTTGGTTTGCCAAGCAAGGAAGAAATAAGAAAAAATCTGTCATTCACTCTATTTATCATTACCTTTTATTTTACCCTTTCTCCCGCAATTTTTCATCATTGCCTCCTGCTTTACTCAAATTATTTACTAGTTATAAATATGATGTTAATTTATAAAAAACCCCTCATAAGTAACCTACATTCCGGTGGTTAGCGATGGTTTTGTTGCTCCTCATGTAAACTGTTTCAAATACTATTGTTTATCCTCTCAAGTCCTCTCTACTCCCTCCTTTTTCTTCATTAGTGAAGAAAGTGGATAAATAATATTTTCTTATTTCTTAATTATCAAATTGCAATTCTTCTCCTTATATAGGAAGCAAGGGCTAGGAAAAACTTAATTCCTACCATACAACTTATCAAAGGCACAACAACCATCCTCTCAAGTCCTACTCTTTCCTTTTTCTTCATTACTGAAGCAAGGTGGATAAATAATATTTTCTTATTTCTTAATTATCAAATTGCAACTCTTCTCCTTGTATAGGAAGCAAGGGCTAGGAAAAACTTAAATCCTACCATACAACTTATCAAAGACACAACAACCACCAAAATGAAAGAAATACAAAGTAATAAGAAATAAGAAGGGAATAAATAAGAATAAATCTCAAACAGGAAAGTCAGAATTCCACAATTAGCATTTTTAGCATAGCATAAACTCTATTAGGCAAAGCAGGTTGCTATCCTGCATGATAAACCCATTGTCATTTTTGTCAGACGCGTAGATTTTTGATATGGTGGATCCATTTTTCTACTCCTTGGTTGATCAATTTATATAATAGGTGGCTACTATGCTGGAATTCCAGATCTATGTCTCATGCTTCTCAAACTATTTATGAAAGCTAATTAGTCTAAATTTTCTTTAGGCATTCATGATATGTGAATGGTTATTCTTTGGGTCATCTTCTTTTTTTAAATCAATGCAAGTGGATACAAATACCTGTAAACTCTCAATTATTTAAAGCCTGTATTCTTGATAAGAAAGACATTTTTGCTACTTTTAGCTTATAAAGTATGATTGGCACTTCCTCATATGGCAATTGACAAAATATAAATTTTGAAAAAATGCCCTTGTATTGTGAGAAGAGAAATTTTTCAACAAAACTATGTTGACTATTTCAAGGCTCATCCCAAATTAAAGAAACAGTTCTTTAATGTTCCTTTTGTAGAGGTTGGCTCTTTTGATCACATAGTATGGACATGTAAGACTTTTGTGTTGTAAATTATATATCAACCAATTAAGGGTCCTTCTATTACTAGTATTGTTTATTTTCCTTCTGATATTACAATTGTCCTCAGCAATGCTAAATTTGATTATATGCTGAAAGAATGCGACTAATGACTCAAGCTCAGTCCATTCTCAAGATTCTATCAGATATTCATTTAATTTTGTGAAAAAAATGTTTTAGCTGATGTTTACTCATCAAAGAGCCAATAATAAAATTATTTCTACATTCTCCCATATTTACTAAATTCCAAATAAAACATAAAAACTCCCCTTATTATTTTAGCATTATCAACATAGCAAATGTCTGAATATTGACATGCATCCTTCCTTCCTAATTATCCATTATATCATCACGATTCAATGTTTTTTTTTTCTTTCAATGATGGCATTTCTACAAGACTGCTAATTCATATAACATTCTTAATGGGTAGTTATAAAATCTCATAGCTATAAGTACAAAATCATGAACCTCCTCTCTTATAATCGTCTCCCACTCCTCCAAGTTAAGACCCTAATTCCCCACCAAACCTTGGCCATCTCTTTAGCGCATCAGTCACCGTGAGTTTGAATACTTCTATATTTTTGGACTCATGGTCTGATATTTTGGTGACTCTTCTTGTGAGCTGTTCTTGATGCCAACGCCACCCTATTGTATCAGCATGTTGTCTATCCTTGGCCCTAGGAATCCTCTATCACTCCAACCCTTTTTTTTCTATTTTCGCCTTCGATGTACTTTTGCACATTCTCTCATGTTTGTGGTCATGCTTGATCACTTTCGTTGCACATTCTACATTTGGAGTAGTTTGTTATCCCATCTACTACTACATTAGTTTCTCATAAGGCTTTGGTTAACCCCTTTGTGACATAACCATCACCTCTTCTTGTGGTCCCTAATGTCTCCAAAGCTTCTCATTTTTCTTCTCTAGTGGTCATGCCCCCTTTTCTATCGNCCATCTACTACTACATTAGTTTCTCAGAAGGCTTTGGTTAACCCCTTCGTGAAATCACCATCACCTCTTCTTGTGGTCCCTAATGTCTCCAAAGCTTCTCTTTTTTCTTCTCTAGTGGTCAAGCCCCCTTTTCTATCAGCCTCCATGCTCGTTTGCAAATGTGCTTTGTGGTTCAAATGCAATGAATAACCTCCGCTCTCCATAATATAATCTTCCACTTTATTTTTATTTTTTTTTTTGTCAAACTTCTACAACCATCAANTTCCTTTTTTTTTTTTTTTTTTTTTTTTTGTCAAACTTCTACAACCATCAATACAAACGGTCTTGTTCTTTTGAAGGCAAGCCTACTCTACTCTTTTCGAATTGAGAAGTACTTGTGATCGTTAGGCCTCTCTTCTTTTCACTTATAGAAAATTTTTCTATATGCTTCGCAAGTTTTTGATTGATTTACAACTAATTGATGACTACTCTAGTTGGCTTTATTGACCGTAAACAAATCATCATAAAACCTTCATTAGAAGCATATTTCATCAAACTTCTTCTCTCGACGCTCATACTATATTAGTGGAATACCGTTGCAAATGTTAAAAGGTTCCCCTCATTTTAATTGTTCAGTGGAGCCTCCTATCGCTACTGTTTGGATCTCTTTTCCACAATTATGTCTANTACTATTTTCGGATTGAGAAGTACTTGTGCTCGTTAGGCCTCTCTTCCTTTCACTTATTGAAAATTTTTCTACATGCAGGCCTAGCATAGAGATATTCGCAAGTTTTTGATTGATTTACAACTAATTGATGACTACTCTAGTTGGCTTTATTGACCTTAAACATATCATCATAAAACCTTCATTAGAAGCATATTTCATCAGACTTCTTCTCTCGGCGCTCATACTATATTAGTGGAATCCCGCTGCAAATGTTACAAGGTTCCCCTGATTTTAATTGTTCAGTGCAGCCTCCTACCGCTACTTTTGGATCTCTTTTCCACAATTATGTCTGCATTACTTTAACCAATCTATCTTCTTCTCTTTAGATTCATTACAAATGGATACTGAAACAACTCATTTTTCTAGGCCCGTTATGGCTAGAGTTGTAATGGAATTAGATATTACAACTATATTTTATAAAAAGTTGTGGATTGGATCTCGATCATCANTCTTCTCTTTAGATTCATTACAAATGGATACTGAAACAACTCATTTTTCTAGGCCCGTTATGGTAGAGTTGTAATGGAATTAGATATTACGACTATATTTTATTAAAAATTGTGGATTGGATCTCGATCGTCGAGATATCGATAGAAAATGAAATTTTAAAATATTAAATCATATTGTTCTTATTGTCATATTTTTAACATAATTTTTTTTAACGTGCCTAGTCACATCCTGAGCTAAGGCTTCCAAAATTTCAATCACATACCCTTTCAGTTGATGCTCGAATTGATCATTCTCGTTGTTTGGTATAAAACCTCCCATCATCTAATTAGATCTGGTCTTAAAATATTGAACCAGGATCATTAAATGATATTCAAGCTCCAGCTAACCCCATTTCAGTTGTTGATACTCCATTGAGAATACTCCGAAAGTTTTTAAAATGCCATAGTTTCAATCAATTTGTGAACAGAATGGTGTTCATTTACTATTCTAATTCTGAGTAGAGCAATCAGAATGTTAATTCCCTGAAAGACAAAATATTTCATCTATACTATAACAGGTAGGAATCGTAAGAAGATTCATCACCACTTTCCATTGTTCACTACACTTAAAGCTAGACAATCTAAATGATTTTATACTATCCAATGCATTTCTCTTTTTATTTCGACATTTCTAATAAATGTCTTTGATGTTATCAAGTAAATAAATGTAACTTCGTTTATAAAAAAATCTCCTTAGTTAACCACTAATAAAACAATCCATAAAAATCCCTTTATTCATAATCCAACAAAAAAGCTAAAAATCTGTCAAAAAAACTCTTGAATCTCCTAATACCCTACATAAACCTCTTGATTGCAACTTAAAGGACCAAACCAACACGCACACACTCAACCGTAAAAAATAATTCCTTCAATCCCCTTTCCCGACCCCGTCAAAAATTATAAAAAAAATGCAACCTTTCAAAATAAACTAAACCCTAACCCTAACCCTAGCCAACTAGAAAATAAAGAAGGGTCCAACCTTCCTATTCTATAACCCCACTTGGCGCCATCACCTTCGCCACTTAAAAATCCTCCCAAAAACCAATATCATATTGGTAGTAGAACCCAGGAAAAAAGAGTCTCGGTTTACTTAGAGCAAAGGAAGAATGTCATCAGAAACATTGTAGCAATCAAGGTAAACACACAGCATCAACAGGCGTCTAAGTTTCTTTGTGAACTCTCCAAGATTGAGAAGCATCTAAACTTACCTTGGTAATTAATTTATCTATTGCAAAGAAATCTAGGAATTATTTCATAAACCTTAATCAGTGAATTCCACAAAAAAATTTGTCGTTACATACATGAAACCTGCCACACTTTTATGTAATTGACGTTCATACTATTGTGAGGGTATATTCCACTATTACGAGCCTATGCAAACCTGCTGAATAAGTTATCAAAAACATTAGACTGGTTTATTAGCATACAAATATTTGGCTAAATTTATTAATATTAGTAGTTAAGTGCAAAAAGGCCACAATTCTTTACCGTACATCATTTATCATTATACATTCATCACCACGCATTCAACATTAAGCATTAAGCATCTTTTTATAGAAAACAGAACAAATCAATCTCCTTTGCACAAAGTTTCCTGCGACTTATCATCATGCCTCCCAAAGCCGTAAGTAGATCAATTTGAAGGCATAAAAAATACTGTCGAAGGACTAGACAGATAGGGTTGATGGAATAGATGATAATTTGCAAGTTATATTTAGCATGATATAGGACAGGAAACACAAAATGCGCAAGTTAAAGTCGACCTGTCATCAATATAGAACCCGAACCTAGAAAAGAATACTTTAATATGAGAACTTCCATTCAAAGACTCTAAATAGACCTTATGTAATCCTCACAACAAAAGTTAAATTTGAAATGTCAGTTTTAGATGGTATGCATGATCAAATTAAATTCTTTGATCAACTAAAACAAATTAATAAATTCTTAAAAAGGTACAAAATGGATGATTATCAAAGGTTAATTTTGCTAAAATGAAATTAGTTGGGTAGTAAAAATTTATCGAAAAATATCATGCAAATGTGGAAACAAATAGCAAACAACCTTAAACAAGGTAGAAATGAATGAAAAAGTTAGGCACAACTATTGTACATAACATAGTTGTAATAATGCGCCAGAAAAGCTTTAAACTAGCGGCTAAAATGATTAAGATTGGATTAGACTTACCCAAACAATAGATTTTTAGGTAGGCATATAGCTTTCCAAGCAACTAATTGCAATCCATTCAAAGATCGAATTGACAGAAAGACTCAATAGCAAATAGAGAACACTATGCAAAACTCAAATTTAGAGAAGTCCATAAATTAATAGGAAAGTGCAAAATAGTCCGACTATTTTCATGTAGTCATTTTACAGGAGTCCACAAAAGTGCAAAATTAGTCTCTAGGCTTTTTAAGTATGTGCTGAAATAGTTCCCATGAAGGACGATTTCAGCACCTATTAAAAGAATTTTGGATTAAATTGACATCTTTATGGACACTGGGACTAAAATGACCCCTTACAAAGAGCAGGGGACCTTTTTGACACTCTCCTCCATTAATTAAACATGGCCAGCAGAGTTGTCTTTACCAACTAGAAATCTCCAGCCAAATATAAGAAGCAAATTTTCTACCCAAATTGCATGGAGTAAACTGTATCAATGAGAGGCTAGCAAATGGTTGCATTAAGTCCAAAGGAGAAAAGGAGAAGACCAGGGTATGTAACGAAGAAGCTACCAACAGAAAGGCCAAAAATATACGCCAAAGTTAAAGAATTAGCAGAACTGCACAAGAATATAATTTGACTCTTATTAGTGAGGATAAGTCAATTATTTCATAAAAATATAAAAGTAGAAGATATGAAGTTGAGAGTAGCAGTAAGTGTTTTGTCCAAGATAAGCACATCAACAATAAAAAGAAGACGAGTATTCTACGAAGAGAAATGGAGAATATCGAGGAATGCACTCATATATTGTGTGCTTGCACAAGATTGATTAAGATGGCAAGGTGGTTGAGATTAGTGGAGATCCGGTCCACTGCAACAATTAGGAAGTAATTAATATTTGTTTAATTTGCGTTCCCAGTATTCTTCCCGCATCATCTTCTCTCTCCGCGGAACCGCGGGAAGGTTCCGCATGGGATGCTCTCCTCGTTGGTCGTTTAAAGCATTTCCTTAAATGGATTTTCTGATTATTATAAAAGCTAAGCCAACTCTCTTAAGCCACTAACCTCAAGATCCTCTCTCCTGCGCAGTTGAAGAAAAAGGAGCGGGGGACCACGAAAGGCTGCCTCCCTTTGTTTTTTTTAGGGTTTGCTGGCAGGGAAAAGAAAACCTGGTTCTCTTTTGTTCAATTTATCTTCTCACATGGCTCAAGAGGGGAAAGAGAGAGGAAAGAGAGAGGAGAAAGGGAAGAGAGATAATTTCTTGTAAACGTCGAGGCGTTCGACGGTATAATTTCTTGAAGCTAATAAAATCCTCTGCAGCTCCGTGGAGTAGGCGATTTATCGAACCACGTAAATCTGTGTCTGTTTCCGCTGTGTTTTTGTTTGCAAATTTTTTCTCGATCTGGTTTTTCGCTTTATTGCCATCATTTTTCACAACCGGTATCAGAGCTTTGGTTCAAGGCTGAAAGAAAACGTTGGGCGGGGACGAAGTAATGACATCAGAGATCAAAAAATTCAATGGCACAGATTTTAGTTACTGGAGCATGCAGATAGAGGACTACCTCTATGGAAAGAAACTTCATCTTCCGTTACTAGAAAAGAAACCTAAAAATATTGATAAAGCGGAATGGAATCTGTTGAATCGACAGGTTCTGGGAGTTATACAATTAACCCTGTCAAGATTCGTTACCCACAACGTCATCAAGGAAAGAATTACTGCAGATCTCATGACGGCTTTATCAGGTATGTATGAAAAGTCATAGGCGAATAACAAGGTGCACCTGATGAAAAATTTATTCAACTTAAAGATGACGGAAGGTGTGTCTGTTGCCCTACACCTCAATGATTTCAATATTATCACAAATCAATTGTCGTCTGTTGAAATTGATTTTGATGATGAGATATGCGTGTTGATATTGTTGGTTTCATTGTCAAATAGCTGAGAAACCATGAGGATGACAATTAGCAGTCTGCAGATAAATTCAAACTGAAATATGATGATATTTGTGATTTGATTTTGGTTGAGGAGGCGCACAGAAAAGATTCTGGCGAAACCTCGGGTTCGAGTTCGACACTGATTATTGATTCCAGAGGGAGATCACAGAACAGGAACTCAAACAGAGAAAGATCAAAATCAAAGTCTGGTCAACCAGCAACTTGCTAGAATTGTGGCAAGGCTGGTCACATAAAAAGGAACTGCAGGAATCCTAAGAAGAAGAAGAATGATAGCGCAAATGTGGTAACTGAAGAAATACAGCATGCACTATTGCTGGCAGTTCAGAGTTTTGTTGATGACTTGATATTGGATTCAGGGCTTTCTTCCATACATCTTCGCACTGGGAGTTGATGCAAAATTATGTTGTAGGCGACTTTAGGAAGGTACATCTGGCTAATAGAAAAGCTCTGGACGTGGTGGGGATGGAAGATGTTGATATTACACTCTAACAAAAGCAAATGAACTTTGCAAAAGGTCAAGCACATTCTTTGAGNGACTTTTCAACGAAATCGGACGAAGAAGGTGTGAAAGGGGAAAGGCTCAAATCTGGAACAC
>JXCR01140622.1:194111-205641 GCA_002079205.1 Phalaenopsis hybrid cultivar | reverse complement strand
GCCGATGTTCTAACAAAGGGGCTGAACAGTTCAAGTTTCCATGATCTTGTATCCAAGCTGGGAATGGAAGACATCTATTCCTCAGCTTGAGGGGGAGTGTCAAGGTGTGACTGAGATGGAAACAAAGTTGTGAGAATTAATTCTAATTTCCTTAATTAAGGAAATTAGAATTAATTGGTAAATCCCTTAAATTAAGGAAATTAGAATGAATTTGTAATCCCTTAAATTAAGGGAAATAGTTAAATAGTTTCCTATTTTTTCTCCTTTTAATCTCCTATATAATACCTTGTATGATCAATTCAAGAGAAAGAGTGAAATACAAATTATTTCTTTGATTTCCCACATTAAATTGACATCTTTATGGACACTGGGGTTAAAATGACCACTTACAAAGAGCAAGGGACCTTTTTGACACTCTCCTCCATTAATTAAACATGGCCAGCAGAGTTGTCTTTACCAACTAGAAATCTCCAGCTAAATATAAGAAGCAAATTTTCTACCCAAATTGCATGGAGTAAACTGTATCAATGAGAGGCTAGCAAATGGTTGCATTAAGTCCAAAAGAGAAAAGGAGAAGACCAGGGTATGTAACGAAGAAGCTACCAACAGAAAGGCCAAAACTATACGCCAAAGTTAAAGAATTAGCAGAACTGCACAAGAATATAATTTGACCCTTATTAGTNTACCAACAGAAAGGCCAAAAATATACGCCAAAGTTAAAGAATTAGCAGAACTGCACAAGAATATAATTTGACCCTTATTAGAGAGGATAAGTCAATTATCTCATAAAAATATGTCAAAGTAGAAGATATGACGTTGAGAGTAGCAGTAAGTGTTTTGTCCAAGATAAGTACATCAACAATAAAAAGAAGACGAGTATTCTACGCAGAGAAATGGAGAATACCGAGGAATGCACTCATATATTGGCACAAGATTGATTAAGATGGCAAGGTTTTTGAGATTAGTGGAGATCCGGTCCACTGCAACAATTAGGAAGTAATTAATATTTGCTTAATATGCTTTCCCAGTATTCTTCCCGCGTCATATTCTCTCTCCGCGGAACCACGGGAAAGTTCCGTNAGATCCGGTCCACTGCAACAATTAGGAAGTAATTAATATTTGCTTAATCTGCTTTCCCAGTATTCTTCCCGCGTCATCTTCTCTCTCCGCGGAACCACGGGAAAGTTCCGCGTGGGATGCTCTCCGCGTTGATCGTTTAAAGCATTTCCTTAAATTGATTTTCTGATTATTATAAAAGCTAGGCCAACTCTCTTAAGCCACTAACCTGAAGATTCTCTCTCCTGCAGCTGAAGAAAAAGGAGCAGGGGACCGCGAAAGGCCGCTTCCCTTTGTTTTTTCCTAGGGTTTGCTGGTTCTTTTGTTCGATTTATCTTCTCACGTGGCTCAAGAGAGGAGAGAGAGAGGAGAGAGAGAGAGTTTCTTGTAAGCGTCGAGGCGCTCGACGGTGTAATTCTCGAAGCTAATAAAATCCTCTACAGCTCCGTGGAGTAGGCAATTTGCCAAACCATGTAAATTTATGTGTGCTTCCGCTGTGTTTTTGTTTGCGAATTTTTTCTCGATCTGGTTTTTCATTTTATTGTCGTCGTTTTTCACAACTGGTATCAGAGTTTTGGTTCAAGGCTGAAAAAAAACAATAGGCGGGGACGAAATGATGACATCGGAGATCGAGAAGTTCAATGACACAAATTTTAGTTACTGGAGCGTGCAGATAGAGGACAACCTCTATGAGAAAAAACTTCATCTTCCGTTGCTAGGAAAGAAACCTGAAAAGATGGATGAGGCGGAATGGAATCTGTTGAATTGACAGATTCTGGAGGTTATACAATTAACCCTGTCAAGATCCGTTACCCACAACGTCATCAAGGAGAGGATTACTGCAGATCTCATGACGACTNATAAAAGCTAGGCCAACTCTCTTAAGCCACTAACCTGAAGATTCTCTCTCCTGCAGCTGAAGAAAAAGGAGCGGGGACCGCGAAAGGCTGCTTCCCTTTGTTTTTTCCTAGGGTTTGCTGGCAGGGAAAAGAAAACCTGGTTTTCTTTTGTTCGATTTATCTTCTCACGTGGCTCAAGAGAGGAGAGAGAGAGAGAGAGAGTTTCTTGTAAGTGTAATTCTCGAAGCTAATAAAATCCTCTACAGCTCCGTGGAGTAGGCAATTTGCCAAACCATGTAAATTTATGTGTGCTTCCGCTGTGTTTTTGTTTGCGAATTTTTTCTCGATCTGGTTTTTCATTTTATTGTCGTCATTTTTCACAACTGGTATCAGAGTTTTGGTTCAAGACTAAAAAAAATAATGGGCGGGGACGAAGTGATGACATCGGAGATCGAGAAGTTCAATGACACAAATTTTAGTTACTGGAAAGTGCAGATAGAGGACTACCTCTATGAGAAAAAATTTCATCTTCTGTTGCTAGGAAAGAAACCTGAAAAGATGGATGAGGCGGAATGGAATCTGTTGAATTGACAGGTTCTGGAGGTTATACAATTAACCTTGACAAGATCCGTTACCCACAACGTCATCAAGGAGAGGATTACTGCAGATCTCATGACGGCTTTATCAGGAATGTATGAAAAGCCATCGGCGAATAACAAGGTGCACCTGATGAAAAAGTTATTCAACTTAAAGATGTCGGAAGGTGTGTTTGTTGCCCTACACGTGAATGATTTCAATACTATCACAAATCAATTGTCATCTGTTGAAATTGATTTTGATGATAAGATACGCGTGCTGATATTGTTGGTTTCATTGTCAAATAACTGAGAAACCATGAGGATGACAGTTAGTTGTTCTGCAGGTAAATCCAAACTGAAATATGATGATATTCGTANCACGTGAATGATTTCAATACTATCACAAATCAATTGTCATCTGTTGAAATTGATTTTGATGATAAGATACGCATGCTGATATTGTTGGTTTCATTGTCAAATAGCTGAGAAACCATGAGAATGACAGTTAGTTGTTCTGCAGGTAAATCCAAACTGAAATATGATGATATTCGTGATTTGATTTTGGTTGAGGAGGTGCACAAAAAAGATTCTGGCGAAACCTCGAGTTCGAGTTCGACACTGATTATTGATTCCAGGGGGAGATCACAAAACAGGAACTCAAACAGAGAAAGATCAAAATCAAAGTCTAGTCAGTAGGCAACCTACTGGAATTGTGGCAAGACTGATCACATAAAAAGAAACTGCATAAATCTTAAGAAGAAGAAGAATGATAGCGCAAATGTGGTAACTAAAGAAATACAGGATGCACTATTGCTGACAGTTCACAGTTTTGTTGATGACTTGATACTGGATTTAGAGGTTTTCTTCCATACATCTTCACACTGGGAGTTGAAGCAAAATTATGTTGTAGGCGACTTGAGAAGGTACATCTGGCTGATAGAAAAGCTTTGGACGTGGTGGGGATGAAAGATGTTGATATTGCACTCTCAAACAAGAGCAAATGAACTTTGCAAAAGGTCAAGCACGTTCCTGAATTAAAGAAAAACCTCATCTCCGTTGGACAGCTCAATAAGGGTGGTCATTCGGTAGTATTCTCACATAGTATCTAGAAGGTTACCAAATGAGCATTAGTACTGGCTCAGTGTAAGAAAACTGACACGCTATATATGACTACTGGTTTACTCAACGTTGTTACTACTACAGTTGCAAAGAGCATGACAGATCTGTGGCATTGCAAGCTTAGTCACATGAGTCGGAGTTATAAAAAAATCTTGCAGGATGAGTATTCCAGCAAGTGGGAGCTGGCCAAGAATGAGGAGACGGATTCCTTGCCATTGAATCAGACTTGGGAACTGACAGAAACTCCACTGGGAAAGAAGACATTGCACAACAAGTGGGTGTACCAGGTGAAGATTGCGCTTGATGGCAGTAAGAGGCACAAGACTGGACTTGTTGAAAAAGACTTTCAGCTGAGACAGGATATTGCCCATGCAGTAGGAGCTGTAATCAGATTCATGAGTAACACAGGAAAGAGCTTGGAGGTACAAGACTATGTTAACGTTGAAATGCAACTAAGGGTGTTACTTTTGATAAACTGAAGTTGTGTGTAGCTTCAGTTGATCTTCTAGCGTGAAGAAAAGGAGTTTTGAGTTGCAGAGGTGGAGGATATCATGTTTGAGGAAAGTGAACGGTGCAATCAATAAGTGATGCAGTCAGTGTCTCAGTCTCCAAGTGGGAGAACTGTTGAGATTAGTGGAAATCCGGTCCACTGCAACAATTAGGAAGTAATCAATATTTTCTTAATCTGCTTTCCCAGTATTCTTCCCGCATCATCTTCTCTCCGCGGAATCGCGGGAAGGTTTTGCGTGGGAAGCTCTCCGCGTTGATCGTTTAAAGCATTTTCTTAAATGGATTTTCTGATTATTATAAAAGCTAAGCCAACTCTCTTAAGCCAATAACCTCAAGATCCTCTCTCCTGCGGCTGAAAAAAAAGGAGTGGGGGACCATGAAAGGCTGCTTCCCTTTGTTTTTTTCTTCGACTTTCTGACAGAGAAACAAAACTGTCTTTTTCTTTTAAGAGAGAGGAGAGAGAGAGAGAAAAATAGAGAATTTTTCTTGTAAACGTCGAGACGCTCGACTGTGTAATTCCTTGAAGCTAATAGAATCCTCTACAGCTTCGTGGACGTCAGCAATTTGCCGAACCACGTAAATCTGTGTGTGTTTCCGCTGTGTTTCTATTTGTGAATTTTTTCTCGATCTGGATTTTCGTTTTATTTTCGTCGTTTTTCACAACAAAGGTGAACCAAAGATAATAACAAACAAGCAACCTTCTCTAAGACAAGGGGGGTAGGTGCTCTTTCAATGAACCATTAACACATAGAGAAGAAAACTGATATGATTCTCCATAGAAATTATGGCAAAACAAATATTTTATTTCTCCAAAGCAAACAATACAACTACAAACACATAAAATAAAGGATAAGCACTTATAATTCGAGAGGTGAGTGATCTCTCCCAATTCCAAAAATTTGAGAAGTGGAAAATACCTCTTAAACCCTACACTTAAGATTCACAACGATAATCTTATGCATAACCCTAGCTAGAGTTGTGAACAAACTGAACACGAATGAGCCCAGGCTCAGCTCGTGANAAAAGGAGTGGGGGACCATGAAAGGCTGCTTCCCTTTGTTTTTTTCTTCGACTTTCTGACAGAGAAACAAAATTGTCTTTTTCTTTTAAGAGAGAGGAGGAGAAAGAAAAAAATAGAGAAGTTTTCTTGTAAACGTCGAGACGTTCGACTGTGTAATTCCTTGAAGCTAATAGAATCCTCTACAGCTCCGTGGGCGTCGGCAATTTGCCGAACCACGTAAATCTGTGTGTGTTTCCGGTGTAAATCTATTTGTGAATTTTTTCTCGATCTGGATTTTCGTTTTATTGTCGTCGTTTTTCACAACAAAGGTGAACCAAAGATAATAACAAACAAGCAACCTTCTCTAAGACAAGGGGGGTAGGTGCTCTTTCGATGAACCATTAACACATAGAGAAGAAAACTGATATGATTCTCCGTAGAAATTGTGGCAAAACAAATATTTTATTTCTCCAAAGCAAACAATACAACTACAAACACATAAAACAAAGGATAAGCACTTATAATTCGAGAGGTGAGTGATCTCTCCCAATTCCAAAAATTTCAGAGGTGGGAAATACCTCTTAAACCCTACACTTAAGATTCACAACGATAATCTCATGCATAACCCTAGCTAGAGTTGTGAACAAACTGAACACAAATGAGCCCAGGTTCAGCTCGTGTTCGACTCATTTATATTTCGAACACAGAAAGTGTGTTCGTGTTCGGCTCGTTTGGTTAATGAGTCGAACACGAGCTGTTCACGAACAAAGAGTCGTTTTGACAACCCTAATCACGCAGCCATAAGATGTTAAAGGTTGGGGCAAGATTTAAAAATTGTTGTTTATATTTAAACATCATTTAAATCTAATTTAATAATNGAGTCGAACACGAGCTGTTCACGAACAAAGAGTCGTTTTGACAACCCTAATCACGTAGCCATAAGATGTTAAAGGTTGGGGCAAGATTTAAAAATTATTGTTTATATTTAAACATCATTTAAATCTAATTTAATAATTTTATTCTATGTTTTTAATTAATACTTTTAATTGATTATAAATCTTTATAGCCTTGTGGTCAATTAATTTTTTTTAAAATACTACTCATCAATATATATATATATATATATCTTTTAAAAGCCCGATGGCTGATTTTATTGAAATAGAAATGATACATAAAGGTTGTATGAGAGAGCCCATAAGAGGCACCCAACCCATACGATACAAGCACAATAATACCCCAACAAAAAGATATAAATACACTCAATAAAAAGTAAAACAAATTTAAAACATGCAGAAAACAAGTAGCTAAGGACGAGCCAGTTTAGTCATACCTCTTCCTCTAATTTTAGGAGCGGAGCCAGATAACAAACTTTGAAGAGTCGTGTCATTGTCAGGAGTAACTAAAGTATCATCCATTAAGTTTTCAAGTTGGAGTGTGCCCCCAGCCTTCTTCTTCCGCCGAGAAGTGTAAATCTGTCATTCTTCAGCTGAAGACTGGCTCATGTGATCCTCGGTCTGATTTGATGTTAGAATCATAGTAGAAGGAAAGATAGTCGTCACCGCAATAGGTTCCAGTGTATGTGAACTATGAATTATTACCTCTACATTATGAATAATTTGGTAAGAGACTCCACCTGTATTGTTCCTATTAGCCTATTCCAGTGCATTATGATCTTTAACCACCTGTGTTAATTCCATAAGTTATCCCAAGTCATGTGGTCTCAACAGATGAAGTTTTGCACATATGTCAGGCTTTAGACCCTTCATGAAGTTCATCTTCAATAATACTTTAGAAATCCCCCTTAATCGTCCCGACAATAGCTTGAAACTCTCCTGATACTTCATAACAGTACCTTCCCGAATCAAGGCAAACAATTGCTCGTGTCGGTCTACTTCTCAAATGACTAGAAAACGTTCCAATAAGCAATCCTTANCAAGCACAATAATACCCCAACAAAAAGATATAAATACACTCAATAAAAAGTAAAACAAATTTAAAACATGCAAAAAACAAGTAGCTAGGGACGAGTCAGTTTAGTCATACCTCTTCCTCTAATTTTAGGAGTGGAGCCAGATAACAAACTTTGAAGAGTCGTGTCATTGTCAGGAGTAACTAAAGTATCATCCATTAAGCTTCCAAGTTGGAGTGTGCCCCCAGCCTTCTTCTTCCGCCGAGAAGTGTAAATCTGTCATTCTTCATCTGAAGACTGGCTCATGTGATCCTCGGTCTGAATTGATGTTAGAATCATAGTAGAAGGAAAGACAGTCGTCACCGCAATAGGTTTCAGTGTATGTGAACTGTGAATTATTACCTTTGCACCTGATGCTTCTTGAATAGGAGCTGCGGGACTACCCTGATTTTCGGTTCAAACATTATTCGTTGTAGTATGGTCATGAGATAGGATCCCAGGGGCAGACACCAACTTCTGTCTTGTGGTTATTCCCTCCTCAGGTTGGTTGTCATCAGGTTTGTTGGGAGCGCGTTCAGACACATGGGGTGCACTAATAGTGTGTTTCTGTTTTTGACTATTAGTTCTCAACTGTGTGTGCAATTTGAAACATTACTCCCGCGGGTGTTCAAACATCTTGCAATGCTTGCAGTAGTAAGAATTTTGTTCTATAATAATTTTTTGTCAATAACCATTGTGAGCAGATAGTCAGACTTCTTCTACATCTGGTAGTGTAATATTTCTTTCAATCAAAATCCTTGCAATAGAGGGTCTTTAGAAATGAATTGTAGGTAAGTCAACCTGCAAAGATTTTCCAAGGATAGTCCCAATTGCATATAAGATATGTAGATCAAAGATTGAAACTTTATTTCAGGTAATGAGAACCAGATAGGTGCAATTGGGGATTCTTGATTGGGATCAAAATTAGGGGTCCATTTGAGCAATTTTATATGTTTGCCCTCGATTGTGATGAATTTCTTTGAGAAAATCAGTATTTCGAGCCAAAACGAGTCGAACACGAACGATTAAATCTTTGTTCGTGTTTGACTCGTTAATTTAGCGAAGGAGTCGAACACGAGCTTCTTAACGAGCCAAACACGAGTTGTTTGTGAAATATATTAGCGAACGAGCTGAACCCAGCCCAAAATATATTAGTCATATTTATACTAAATCATACTAAATGAAAAAAGACTAAATAGTATGTAGTTTAATAAAAGATAAATTTGCATTACTCCCCTCCCAAAAAGACGCATTATCCTCAAGATGAAAAAAAAATAATGGTGTTCCTCCACCACAGTTTCCTCTGTTTCTTCATCCCTTAACTCCTCGTCATAAACTCGTAATACTCGATTTTTGAAATGATATACTAGGATAAACTTCTCATCACACAAAAAACATAACCCCTAAGCTTGCTTTTTCTAGATCTCTATCTTTAATAGGCGCTTGAGTGTCGCCCCCAATTGTGGCCCATGATTCTTGTCCTGTAAAGCCTCCCTCTAAACTTCCATTATTTAAAATTTTGGTGTCTTCATGCTTGTCGTAATTTGGTAAGAGACTCCACCTGTGTTGTTCCTATCAGCCTATTCCAGTGCATTATGATCTTTAACCACATGTGTTAATTCCATAAGTTATCCCAAGTCACGTGGTCTCAACAGATGAAGTTTTGCACATATGTCAGGCTTTAGACCCTTCATGAAGTTCATCTTCAATAATACTTTAGAAATCCCCCTTAATCGTCCCGACAATAGCTTGAAACTCTCCTGATACTTCATAACAGTACCTTCCCGAATCAAGGCAAACAATTGCTCGTGTAGGTCTACTTCTCAAATGACTAGAAAACGTTCCAACAAGCAATCCTTAAATTCTTCTTAGGTTATGATTACCCTCGATGTTCTTCATATATCAACTCATTTAAACAACAAAGTATCTCTCCAGAAGATAGAGACAACCACAAGCATCCTCTTCTTCACAGATCGACATCTTCAACATTCTTATGCACGAGTCTCCCACCCAATTTTTTTGATCGAAGTTCATTCCTCTCATAAAGTGGGGGTTGGTTTCTCTTTCTCGACCCATATTGATTTCTCTTCTTCCATAAGTTTGATGTGCCCCACTAATCAGCTAGCCCGTTCCCATAAGCTTCAGCATTGCCTTCTGCCTGGAAGGTTGCAGAGATAACGGGCATAGTTGCGTTGAATGCAACCATTTGTTGGGGTTCCATCCACCATGATTCACTATTCTGGGTCAAAATCCTTCAAATAGGCCTTCTCCTGTGCAAAATCTTTCGTCATCCCCTTCTGCATTGTTGCCTCTCGTTTGAGTTACTCAGATATCATGTCATTCTTTCCAAGTGTTGAGCTCAAGTCAGCTTCTCATTCCTTCACATGATCTCTCTACTCCATATTCATTTAAGATAGTGATGGTGCCCTGATATCGCACAAATTCTTCTGATTATTGTCACTCGCTTCCATTCCAAAAGTCGTTGCTCAATCTCAATGCAAGGTTTGGGTGGGACCATGCAATCCTCTTTATCATTTTTTCTAAGGTTGTGAACCTCCCTTCCATGGCGAGAAACGCTTCTCTATTCCAGATCTGACTGACCTCTTCTATTAGTTTTTCCTCCAAAACATCCGCTTTTTTGGCTATCATTACTCCTTGACAGTTTTGAAAGTCCTAGACGTTGAAATAATGGGATTTGGAATTTCCGAGCGCGGGTTTCAGCATGCACAGAACCCTGGACGTTGCGATTTAGAAATTCTTGTATGCAGTTCGATGGAACCGTTGGAAGGCGTCGAAACTCCAAAAGCCACAATCTAAATTCCTATACGTTGGAGATCTTGATCACGAGTTTCCATCACAAGCAATGCAGAACTCCTTTAAGTCGCAATCCCAATCGCTGGTTTCAATCAAGAGTGGTTCAGACCCCTGTACACCGCGATCCTTCAACATTCATGTAGTATGTACTCCGGAAGGGCATAAGTCGAGATCTGCCCTTGACTTCCTAGATTGCCTGAATTGTTACGGTATTACGACTGAGGCACACTAGATCTAGAGCTTACTTCTTTGTTCTCGCCTGGATCCCCGTGTGGCCTTCCTAAACTAGCTCTAATTGAGAATGTGTTGCAAGGATGGAGTATAAACAAAAAAAAAAGAGTTACGGAGCCTCTGTAGGTCGCAATCCCATCGAAGCCTTTCCAACTAGCTCTAATGGTGATTGTAAGCAAAGACAGAGCAGAAAAAGAAAAATATAGTATCAACCTCTGTAGGTCGCAATCCATCCCCAACACACTCAAATAGAGACTATATCGCTAGGGTGTCTGCAAACTTATGTACAACGCGATCCAGTTGTTGCTTCCCNGAAAGATGTTGATATTGCACTCTCAAACAAGAGCAAATGAACTTTGCAAAAGGTCAAGCACGTTCCTGAATTGAAGAAAAACCTCATCTCCGTTGGGCAGCTTAATAAGGGTGGTCATTCAGTAGTGTTCTCAGATAGTATCTAGAAGGTTACCAAAGGAGCATTAGCACTGGTTCAGTGTAAGAAAACTGACACACTATATATGACTACTGGTTTACTCAACATTGTTACTACTACAGTTGCAAAGAGCATGACAAATCTGTGGCATTGCAAGCTTAGTCACATGAGTCGGAGTTATAAAAAAATCTTGCAGGATGAGTATTCCAGCAAGTGGGAGCTGGCCAAGAATGAGGAGACGGATTCCTTGCCATTGAATCAGACTTGGGAACTTACAGAAACTCTACTGGGAAAGAAGACATTGCACAACAAGTGGGTGTACCAAATGAAGACTGCGCTTGATGGCAATAAGAGGCACAAGATTGGACTTGTTGAAAAAGACTTTCAGCTGAGACAGGATATTGCCATGCAGTAGGAGCTGTAAGCAGATTCATGAGTAACACAGGAAAGAGCTTGGAGGTACAAGACTACGTTAACGTTGATATTCAACTAAGGGTGTTACTTTTGATAAACTGAAGTTGTGTGTAGCTTCAGTTGATCTTCTAGCGTGAAGAAAAGGAGTTTTGAGTTGCAGAGGTGGAGGATATCATGTTTGAGGAAAGTGAACGGTGCAATCACTAAGTGATGCAGTCATTGTCTCAGTCTCCAAGTGGGAGAATTGTTGAGATTAGTGGAGATCCGGTCCACTGCAACAATTAGGAAGTAATCAATATTTTCTTAATCTGCTTTCCCAGTATTCTTCCCGCATCATCTTCTCTCCGCGGAATCGCGGGAAGGTTTTGCGTGGGAAGCTCTCCGCGTTGATCGTTTAAAGCATTTTCTTAAATGGATTTTCTGATTATTATCAAAGCTAAGCCAACTCTCTTAAGCCAATAACCTCAAGATCCTCTCTCCTGCGGCTGAAAAAAAAGGAGTGGGGGACCATGAAAGGCTGCTTCCCTTTGTTTTTTTCTTCGACTTTCTGACAGAGAAACAAAACTGTCTTTTTCTTTTAAGAGAGAGGAG
>JXCR01140622.1:122384-151446 GCA_002079205.1 Phalaenopsis hybrid cultivar | reverse complement strand
TTTTTTTTTTTTTTTTTTTTTGAATCGAGCTTCGAGAGGGGTTCTGGAGATTTCTTGAGGTCGAGTGAGATGTTTTGTTTTCTCATCCAACAGAAACAACTTAAATCAAGAGAGATGATTTGCGAGTCCCAGAGGAGAGGTTTAGATCAATAAAGAGTGATTTTATCTTTTCTTTTTTAAATGCTCTCCCGAAGAAGAAGCTAAATATAAAGAGATGATAGACGTCTTTTGGCCATTATTATTTCTTTAATTTTTTTTTATTGAAAACTCTCACAAAGGAGAAGCTTAAAATGAAGAGCGAGAATGTTGTTTTCTCACGAAGAGATTTGCTTTTCTTTTTTTCATGAATAATAAAAAAAGTAAGAGAAAATATGATTATCTCTTTTTGTTTTTCTGTATAGGTCTCTCTTCCCCTTGAATTTTAAGAGAGAATTTTCTTCATTTTCTTTATTTTGTCTTTTTCTATACTAACCTTTTTTTCTTGTCTTTATCACTTTATATCATGTCACATGTTTACTTTATTTATTTTTATTTTTTGACTTTTCAAAACTTGTCTCATTCATCTTCTACTTGCTTTGTTTCTTATTCTTTTTTTAATTTTTTATTTGTTCGTTTCTTCGCCTTGGGTTTTCTCTAATTTGAATGGTTGTTCGTCTTGTTAACGGAATGTTTCATGCTCACATTAATTTTTAGGATGTTGAATCCAAATCTGCCCTTTAGACCGTGCCAAATGGATAGAGCTAGATTTTGAGAGAAGGAAAAAGAGAGGGAGAGAAATAGAGAGAGGATTGTCTCATCGGGGATTACGATTGAGGGAGAATGAGAGGAACCTCCCTACACAAGGGGGAGAGAGAGAGAGAGAGCCTTAGGGCCCCCTTTACATGTCAAGAAGTCTTCTATTTATAGAGAGAAAAGAGGAGGGGAGAAGATTACACATAAACCATTGCCTTATGAGAGCAGCAGGGGGATTTTGGTTCAGGTTAGTCTCTGCTAAAATCGAGTGATCGACTCAAGTAGTCGATCACTAGGGGTAGATGATCAAGGTTGTCGGCCATCTACCTTCTCTATGCCTGTCTTATAATGGTCGACCGATTGAGTTAGTCGGTTGGTGCTTCTCCACGTGGCCAGCTCAAGAGGTCAATTGAAGTCGGCCAANGGGCCCCCTTTACATGTCAAGAAGTCTTCTATTTATAGAGAGAAAAGAGGAGGGGAGAAGATTACACATAAATCATTGCCTTATGAGAGTAGCAGGGGGATTTTGGTTCAGGTTAGTCTCGGCTAAAATCGGGTGATCGACTCAAGTAGTCGATCAATAGGAGTAGATGATCAAGGTTGTCGGCCATCTACCTTCTCTATGCCTGTCTTATAATGGTCGACCGATTGAGTTGGTCGGTTGGTGCTTCTCCACGTGGCCAACTCAAGAGGTCAATTGAAGTCGGCCAGTCATGGTGGTCAACCAACCTAGGTGGCCGGTCAGAATGTGGGTTGTCAACCAAGATGGTCGATAAGGTGTGCCTGCCCCAAGTGGTCGTTCGATAGATCTTCAAATGGGCGGCAAGGGGGTGGTTGGCCAAAATGGTCGGCCGACGGGTGGTTGCCAACCAGGATGGGCGACAAGTGATTGCTGGCTAGGATGGCTGAAAGTGGGTGACTTGCCCATGCGGTCAGTCGGTTTTAATTTCCATCCCAGATAGTTGACCTACAAGGCTGGGCGACCAAGATGGCTGGCCGACTAGAAGGCAACACTTGTAGGTGCGGGCGATAGCTCCAACAATGACATATTCGGTGGCAGCTCCCTTAACTCATTGAGCAATCTATTTTTAGGATATAGACACCTAACCTTTAATTTCAAATACATACATTATGCATCATCTCTACATGAAAATATATATATTTAACTTTTTAGAATGTGATATTTATCATACGATGCGTCCATTTTGGATGGTTTAAATATAAAAAAAAGTAATATTACGGTATTACATATTTAAATACATAGAAATTATGCCTTATGTATGTAAATGCTCAATCTTTTTCTTTTCTTTCCTTTTCTNTTTTAGAATGTGATATTTATCATACGATGCGTCCATTTTGGATGGTTTAAATATAAAAAAAAGTAATATTACTGTATTACATATTTAAATACATAGAAATTATGCCTTATGTATGTAAATGCTCCATCTTTTTCTTTTCCTTCCTTTTCTTTTTTTGGCAAAATACCATTTAATTATTTTGTCTTTATACAAAAACCGTGATTCATTTTTTAGAAGTTTGTAATAATAATATTTTTGATGTGAAATAAAAATATTTAGTATTATAAATATAAAAATTAAAGATAAAGTATTAGATATATAAAAACATAAGAATTGTGTTATATGTATGTAAATGCCTTACTTTTTTCATACATAATATTTAAATATTAATATTTACTTTTATGATAATAAAGGAAGATTTGCATGCATACCATTCAATTCTTATGTATTTATATATCTAACACTTGAACTTTAATTTTTACATATATGCCACCTTATATATGCATAAAAAGGTGCAAAAGTTATATAAAAAAAAAAAAGTCATTTTTTTGTGTTATGAAAGATTTTGGTGGTGCAAATGTAAAGTGCAAAATATAGGTGGTAGAAATGTAAATACATAGGATTAGTTGGTATGTTTGTAAATGCCTCTATAATAAAGTAAAATAATATGCATTAAGAGAGTTGTTTCGTTATTAAGAAGTTAAAATTAATTGTATTTTAGAATATTAGTTGTGTAAATACATAAAAATTGTATGATAAGTATGTAAATATATATTTTTTTTATTTTTCATTTATGTTAAAAATGATATTGAATATTTTTTTAATGTTAAAAGACTTATAGATTTAATGATTGATCTATGTTATTGTATTTATATTTTAATTGTTTTATATANTCAATTCTTATGTATTTATATATCTAACACTTGAACTTTAATTTTTACATATATGCCACCTTATATATGCATGAAAAGGTACAAAAGTTATAAAAAAAANTTATGATATATATATATATATATATATAAAGCTAGTGCCTAGAAGGAGAAAAATTTGCGTACGAAAGACGTACGGAGCGCAGAGTACGTCAGGTAGGTTACAGGGAGGGTATTGAGAGTTATATCCGCATTATACCCTCTAAACCTCCATGTAACTAGTAAGTTTCACGCTTTTGTTTTCTTATATTTGTAAATTACAAGTACTTTACAGGGAGGTTACATTGGATATAACGCTTATATAACCCCCGATACTAACCAACCAAACGTACGCAAATTTTTCTTGCCTAGGCGAGCCCAATGAGGGCTCGAAAACAAAAAAAGTCCGCGCCCATGCTCCGGCCATTTGGCGCATATACGCCCGCTATAGAAGATTGCAAAATACAGGGGGTTCAAATCTTTAATCCGTTGTATGGATTGCGAGCATTTCATAGTGCATCCTTCTCCTCATATATTAAGGAATGAATAATCATATTAGAGAAAATAGAATATTTACCTCTTTAGGATCCATGAATCCCATAAAAAAAAAGACTTAATTGATCAAAATATTTGATGGATTAATGACTGAAAATTCTTTTTTAAAATATGCTAAACCCGCAATAATTAGGGGTAAAAATTACCAAGTAACCATTTAAAAACATTATAGTTATTTTCTTATTTTATTTTCGATTTATTATTAATAATTTATTAAATTGCATTGCACTTCCTCTAAGGGGTGATTTTCAAATTTCAAAGGGCAAACATATAATAAGGGTCCAATTAAAATACCATATAAGAAGTTACTTATCACCTCAAAGTCCATCAATGATGGAGACTCAGAAGCAAAGAATGAAATAACTCCTTACTATAACTTTATGAAGTCAGTTCTTCATAAATTTTCTTCACCTACAACTGAAAAGGAAGTAAAAAAGAAAAATTGCACCAACAATTTCTTGCAAAATCAGTAAGTTCATTGGATCACTTTCAGCGAGTCTAAATAAAATATAGGTGGAAATAATCAAATCTTAGGATGCTATTGCATGAGCCTCAAAACGGAAAAAGATATTACGTCCAGAGTTCGAACGCAAGTTGTGTCCAGACAACCGCTGCGACCCACCAAAGGTTGGGGTTTTTTTTTCTAATCCTCCTCTGCTCCTTCAGGGAGGATTGCAGTCGTTGTCCAAACACAGCTTTCATCCACACTTCGAACGTAATATTTTTTTTCCTCCAACACAAACAACAAACAACATTTTTTGTTGTTGGTACAACCATCACAAATCATGAAAAGTTTAAAGAATACTTCTTCTTTTTTCAAAATTAATAATTAAAAGGGTTTCAAAAATTTTCTTAAATAAATAGCTCATTATTCTATTTATAAAACTGCTCAAGCCCATGCCTATGAGTGGCTCTCGAGAAAAGCTTGATGGGCTCATAAGCCAAACTCGAGCAAACCTTTATTCGAATCATTAGCTCATAAGCCAGCTCATTTAAAAAAAAATATTTCAGATAACCAGACAAGTCATAGTGCTCTTCTGCAATTTTTTTTTTCTTTTTTGGAAAATTTACATACCGCGCAGTTCTTATGTATTTACATATCTATTGTCCAAAGCTCGACATTTAGACGTATAACACCTTGATGACATAAATAAAATGTGTGCTTCAGGTTTAAGAAGCTAGTGATGGTGATATTTTTGATGTGTTGTCAATGATTTGAGGNGAACACGAGCTGTTCACGAACAACGAGCCAAATTAACAGCCCTACTTAGAAGCAAAGAATGAAATAACTCCTAACTAGAACTTTATGAAGTCAGTCCTTCATAAATTTTCTTCACCTACAACTGAAAAGAAAGTAAAAAATAAATAAAATTGCACCAACAATTTCTTGCAAAATCAGTAAGCTCATTGGGTCACTTTCAGCAAATAGGTGTTGAAGCCTATTTAAAAAAAAAAAAACAGCTATCATAAATCACATGTCTAAATAAAATATAGGTGGAAATAATCAAATCTAGGATGCTATTGCAAGAGCCTCCAAAACGAAAAAAAATATTACGTCCAGAGTCCGGACGCAAGCTGCATCCAGACAACCGTTGCGACCCACCAAAGGTTAGAGTTTTTTTTTTTTTAATCGTCCTCTGATCCTTCGGGAGGATTGCAGTCGTTGTCCAGACACAGCTTGCATCCACACTTCGAACAAAATATTTTTTTTCCTCCAACACAAACAACTTGGTACAACCATCACAAATCATGAAAAGTTTAAGGAATACTTTTTCTTTTTTCAAAATTAATAATTAAAAGGTTTCAAAAATTTTCCTAAATAAATAGCTCATTATTCTATTTATAAAATTGTTCAAGCCCATGCCTATGAGTGGCACTCGAGAAAAGCTTGATGGGCTGACAAGCCAAACTCGAGCAAACCTTTATTCGAATCATTAGCTCATAAGCCAGCTCATTTACAAAAACATTTCAGATGCTTAAAATTCAAGAGAAGCCAAAACCAGACAAGTCATAGTGCTCTTCTGCAAATTTGTTTACTTTTTTGGAAAATTTACATACCGCACAGTTCTTATGTATTTACATATCTATTGTCCAAAGCTCGACATTTAGACGTATAACAACTTGATGTCATAAATAAAATGTGTGCTTCAGTTTTAAGAAGCTAGTGATGGTGATATTTTTGATGTGCTGTCAATGATTTGAGAGGGGCATGCAATCAAATATGAATATATTCAAGTGTTAGATACGTAAATACACCAGAATTGCAGGGTATGTATGTAAATGATCAAAATAATCAGAAAAATTTTAATTTTAATATCTTAAAATCATCTCAATAGACATGAAGAGAATTCTCTGGAGCATAAACTTAGCATTCCAGATTTTTAATAACTGAAAAGAAAAACACATAATAATACAGAAGAACATGAGGCAAGAGAGGGGAGAGAGAGAGAGAGAAATTTAAAAAGATAGNATTTCAAAACATCACTCTCCTCATAAGGTCATCAGATGATTGATTTTTAGCGTTACCAAACCATCCAACGCGACTCTCTAATCTGAATAACACTGTAGCTACTTTAACCCTTTCACAAATATATTTATTTCACATTTTGTCTCTAAATGTAAACCCACACATCCACCCGAGCATTCTCATCTCAGCAACACCTAACTTAATTTCATGTTTCTCATTTACAGAATGAACTTGACTTTGTGTTTCTCTTTTACAGAACAACATTCTTCACTATAAAGCATTGCAAATCACGCCACCATCATAGAAATTTTCCTTAAGTTTGAGTGATACATTTCTATCACACAATAAGCCTGATGCATTTCCCCACTTCAACCGTCCAACTTGAATTCTACCCATAGCATCTACATAAATATAAGCATCACTCTGAATAAGAAAACCAAGATATAAAAAATGTTCACTCCTTTTAATGACTTATCACCAATTGTCACAACCTCGCCACTGGATATACTACTACAAAATTACATTACATATATCTAGTTTTAGATATACTCGAACGAAAGCCTTTAGATTCTAAATTTAACCTCCATAAATCATTTTTTTAGCTCTCGTCTTATCCAAAAGAAAAATATCATCAGCGAAAAGCATACACCAAGGTACATTCTCTTGTAGATGTCCAGTAAGAACATCCATAAGTAAAAATATATGGGCTTAAAGCCCATCCCTGATGTAATCCAATTGAAATAGCAAATACTTGGTCAATCCTCCATGTGGTCAAACACAAGTAACATATCTAATAGCTTATCTTTAATAACTTGAATATAGTAATATCAACATCTTTCTTTCCTAGAACTCTCAAAAGTACTTCTCTTGTACTTCTCTTGAGTCAGGCATAACTTTTATCAAAATTGAGCTTTCGAGGCGAGCTCAAGCCAGCCATAACTTCTATCAGTTTGGTATGAGCACAAGCTATAAACACAAGTCAAGCACAAGCCAACCATATATCACATGAGTTAAGCACAACTCGGTTCTACACATTTACACCACTAGATGTAGTTATGTATAATATGAAAATTTTAGCATTGACAACTATTACAATCATGTATATTATACAAGATTTGCATCTAAGTACTTCATCTCCTTTCAATTGAAATCCAAAGTTCGTTGAATGGAAGTTGCAATGTATTCTTTACAATGTAANACTCTCAAAAGTACTTCTCTTGAGTCAGGCATAGCTTTTATCAAAATTGAGCTTTCGAGGCGAGCTCAAGCCAGCCATAACTTCTATCAGTTCGGTATGAGCACAAGCTATAAACACAAGTCAAGCTCAAGCAAACCATATATCACATGAGTTAAGCTCAACTCGGTTCTACACATTTACACCACTAGATGTAGTTATATATAATATGAAAATTTTAGCATTGACATCTGTTACAATCATGTATATCATACAAGATTTGCATCTAAGTACTTCATCTCCTTTCAATTGAAATCCAAATTTCGTTGTATGGAAGTTGCAATGTATGCTTTACAATGTAGATGGTGACCGAACAAGTTCGTTTTTCATCAGACAACATTACGGAGCAGTTTTTTATCAATACTAATTAACTTAAAATTAACTTTGCAACGAAAATTGCGAAACTAGGATATTATTTTTTCAAAATATTGTAAAATAAAGGATAGATTTTTTACCTTCATGAGTCTTTTCACCCTAAATCATAAGATTCGCACAAATAGCCTTATGTTCAATCAATCGGGCACATAAACTTCAGAAATGACAAATGTAGAATCCTCATTCAGATCTATTCATTCCACAAAGCAATAATTAGACAAGAATATTAAAAATAATTAATATTTGAATTTCTAAATTTAAAAGTCCCTATTACTCTCATCACCAAATGACTTCTCATTAAAATCATTGGCATAATAAATTGTCACATTTCTCCTAATTTTAAATCTCAATTATCTTCTATTTTTAATGAAAAATCATTGATAAAAATATTAAATAAAATAATAATTAAATTGATAGTTAGAACATCAACTAAATAATTTTTTATGGATATGTTTTTCTTTTGATTTTTATTATTTAGGGCGAGATATGAAACTTAATAAGTGGGGTATATTAACATTATTTTTAATTTTGCTATAAAAATTTATGAACAACCTAAAAAATAAGAGTTATTTTTTAGGGTTATCAATAGCCTTCCCAATGGTTTTTACCACTCATTTGGACTTCTAAATCTCAAGATGCTAGTAACAATGTAGAAATAGGTCTACTAAAAGAGGCAAAGTTTGGTAACTTCAATTCAAGAGAGATGAATGGAAACAACGTAGCCTTGCCAATAAGTCTTACTCAAGTTCGAACAACAAAATGTTTTACATCATAGCTTCCACGAATTATGCAATAAAAAAATAATAATCTTTGGGTTGTGGACAGATAAAAGTTTAAAAGCACTAATTTAGATGACCAACCACATGGAATAGATTGCAGGCAGTCATGATGAAGATCTCATAATATTAGCCTAAAACAAAATACTCGACTGACTTCAAGATGGAAATAAATTACTTCTTGGTAACATTTATGAAAACTAAGCAAATTAAGGGCTTGTTTGNGACCAACCACATGGAATAGATTGCAGGCAGTCATGATGAAGATCTCATAATATTAGTCTAAAACAAAATACTTGACTGACTTCAAGATGGAAATAGATTATTTGTTGGTAACATTTATGAAAACTAAGCAAATTAAGGGCTTGTTTAGGACGGCTGTAGCTTTTTTGTAAACATGGTTATAAAACTAATATAGAGAAAATAGCATTTTTTAAAACTACTATGAGTATTATAAATATTTTCTTCTCTTAAAAAAATCATTCAGCTACTTTCTTATAGCTTCCTATCACATCTGATTCTTAAAAGTAACTTCTCATCAAAGAAATTATTAAAAGCAATAAGGAATAGCCAGCACGTGTGGCAGTAGTTTGAAAAATAGAATAATAAGTAAGATGCCCCAAACAAATCCCAAGAACTTACATGTCTAAAATATACTTATTATTTAATCTACACAGAATTTAACTCTTTCATGCAAATTTGAACAACTCACGTCCTTAACAAGCTTGGACAAAACTTCATGAAAATGCTTGAGGCATTCCGTATTATCAAGAAGAAAAAGCATGATGTTCGAGATTCCTTAATTAGCAAGAAGTAAATAATCATTGCGTTATGTAGACCAAAAAGAGAACTTCTACAGTTATTACAAACTTAAACAACTTTATGATGATCACATCTTATATATGATGATGGCGGAAAAAATAAAATACTTGAAGCTTAATATTAGAAAGTCGAGATCGCTGGCATATAATTATAGTTTCTAATCAAAAGGCAGATCAAGCAAGTAGAAGTTTGGAAATGCTAAAAAAAACCACAGTACGCAAGAGGATATATGCAAATTATAGAGTGAAATTATATAGAAACATACATGCTAAATTTGGCACATAAGTAGGAAGAAAATTACTGATAAGCATAAAACTTTCTCAAACTCATATTTTTCACATTTGTGGAGAGAATATATCTATACTCTACAACAACAACAACAAGAACAATAACAACAAACCTTTATCCCACAAAGTGCGGACGGCTAAATGAATCCTTTTTCTCCATTGTGTCCTATTGAGTGTCATATTTTCATTAAATTCTAATAAATTAAGATCATACAACAAGCCCATGTTTTTTGAGGTCTAAGTCAACCTTTTTTAACACGAGTAGAATCTAGAACATCTACTCTCTTAATCGGATCATTAGATGGCCGGCGTTTAATGTGACCAAGCCATCTAAGACGACTCTCTCTGATCTTGTTTGCCACTAAAGCTACACCAACCCTTTGACGAATACATTCGTTTCAAATTTGTCTCTAAGTGTAAAACCACTCATCCACCCAAGCATTCTCATCTCAACAACACTTAACTTAGTTTTATGCTTCTCTTTTATTGGCCAACATTCCGCACCATAAATCATTACAAGATACATCCATACTCTAAGAATGAAAGTTCAATGGAAGGGCAACTGTGACAAAGAATCATAAAATGTAGAGCCAAAAATAATAAAGAAATTTCCATCATAGGATATAGACGGAGCAAAACAATTATACCACTCCAAGCATTGATATGTTATTCATGAGATTTAAAAAGGATACAAGACACCAACGACAAAAGTAAACTATCAATGCCACATTTTTACTCTCTCGGTGTGATTTAAAGATTAATCTTGCTTCTTCACGAGAATAAATTATAGCATTTTTGACATATCTCCAAACTATTTACTGCCGATAGGCTTGTTCAAACCAGGCTAGGTTATGATGCAATGCAATTACACGCTAATTTAAAACTTTTAGAAACATAAAAATAAATCATTTATTTTCATTAAACCAGCCCAATATATTTAACATGCAAAATAATGTCCAACATGCATGCCCACGCTTTTTTTCACGGGCATTTGCAGACATAGCACGCAATTCTTATGTATTTACTTATCTCACACCTAACCTTTCATATTTGCACACATAGCCCTCAAATTTTTTAAATCACATAAAAAAAAATAGCGCTAACACCACTTTTTACAAGTAAAATACACATCTTTATGCATAGGCTTAAAACAACAAAGTGTTATGTATGTAAATATGAAAGTTTACGTGTGAGATATATAAATACAAGAGAATTATGTGCTACTTATGTAAATTTTCCCAAAAAATAAACTTGCAAAAGGTAACTATGGAACAAACACAACCATATTTAAAAAACAGTGGAAATAAAACAGATAGATACTGCAAGAATCATTCTAAATTATTAATAAGATTTACCTGAAAATGAGAGCTGTTAAGGCAATAAGCGATTCTCCGGAACAAAGGCACCAAACACTTTTGCAAGTCAATTCCATTAGTCAACTCCAAGATTTCTTCCAACTCAGTCAAGAACATAATCTCCTTTTGACTATTTGTCATCGGCCAATACTTCAATAGACCCATGACTACAGTACTTGCGAGCTTCGGATCTTTCTCAATAAATTGANCAAGTTTTTCGGAAATGGATAGAGAGATCTCGATTCGGGAGGCCCGCAGGCACGCTCATGATGGAGTTCCGATGAGGGCGGGGCGACGGGAACTGCCGCAGAGCTTCGCGAACGCCATGAGATCGGATAGGTATACCTCGATCCCCAAAGAAGCGAAATTTGAAGCGAATTGAAGGGAGAAAATGAATCTCCTTTTCACAAATAATCCATAATTAATTTAGATTAATAAATAAGTTATTCGTTTTTCTTAATTTAGATAGGAATGTAAGAACAACACATTTGAGAGACTCACACATGTGGACAACCAAATGTCAGGGCGACAACACATCGAACTTTTTCGTTCGATCGTTTTACGACTGGTCATTTACATCTGATATAATATTTTCTCTATCCCTCATGGTGGTTGGTCGACCATCCCGTGATTATTATTTTTTAATATTATTTTAATTTATTTTTATTAAATATTTAAATTTCTTAAAAAAATTTCTCTTTTGAATATTTATTTGTCGTTGCATTCTGAATTCTACATTAATCACGCCAAACAAATAGACCACAAGGATAGAGAGAGAAATATCGAGAAGAGTGAACATTAATAAACAATAATTTATATCTTTGTTCATAAAATGATCTCAATATTTATCGAGAAAAGAGTGCAATATGATGATATTATATTTTTGTCATTGCTTTATTAGACTGCTGTGAGGCTATATTTTATCGTGATCAATCTCTTTAGTCGGTTTTGGGCGGCAAGATCAGCTCCACCATGTCATTAACCTCTTTGTTTATACTATTATTTTAATTAATTTTATTAAATATTAAAATTTCTTTGAAAAAAAAAAATTCCATTTTGAACATTGTTAATGTTATAAAAATAAAATCTTTATTTTCTTTTTTTTTTCAAATAATTTAGTCAAGAGATAATTACCCAATACCTACATATTTACATATCTAAACATACATATTTACAAACACGCCTTATCACTTCATGGATGGGGCATGTCTTTTTGTTGTGATTTCAAAAAAACTATATGGATGGTTAATATGTAAATATTTATGTTTTTTAGTGGTATTTATGTAATTATCTCTAATTTAAACTTAAGAAAATGCCCCATTTTTTTATAAATAAAAAATTAGAGAAATTGAAATATAATAAAAATTTAAAATACATTTTATAAAATAATAAAAAATAATAGATATATTTTAGGGCTTCCATCCCTTATCTCCCCTTCCAACCCTTATGATGGATCCCTGCACAAACTAAGGGTCTGTTTGGGGCAGCTTATAAGTGCGGGCGGCGTTTTCAAAACGTCTTCGTACCGTTTGGTTCGCTCGTTTCGTCAGCTTATCCGAACCTGCGTTTGAGTTTTTTACACTAAACGCAGGTCGCGGGTCGACCCCTACTGCCGGCCCGCAGGCTGTTTTTCCAGGATAAACAGCTTATCCTGAAACGCACAAGCTGCCCCAAACAGACCCTAAAACATATTTTCTTCATGGATTAGAAGTTGGGGTGCACAGCTTTATTGGATTATGCAAATCTTATACTGGATAAATTGGGGAAAATTACATTTATAGCACCCAAAACATTACTATTTACAAATCTAGCACACTCTTTTATATATATTTTAAAATTCTTACTCAAATATCAAAATTCACGAAAAAATCCGAAAGCATTCTTTTCATTTTTATAAAATTTTCAATGGTTTGATCGTGACATGTGTAAATAGATTAAGACGCTGATTAGTCACTTTACCGCCACGAATTCTCTTACACATAGAGTGTTGAGACTGGGGAAAGGGCATTGAGAGAGGGAGAGAAAGAGAGAGACAGGAGGAGAAGATGAAGACTTGCCCCGTCGAGGTAAATCGGGTGTTCTCGGACTCATTTTATTCCATAAAACATAGAGATTACAAGTAAGGGAAGAAATTACCTCTAATACATGTCATAACTCTCATATCTATAAAAGATAGAAGGGAAAAGTACAAAATTATATTACTAGTTTCGTTTAAAAGAGAAAAGTAAAAAAATATTCTAGTCCTCTTATTTTGGACTGTTAGATTGTCTCGAGATCCGTGCAGATCATTTTTTAACATACCATAATCACAATAACTATAATATAATTGATACAAGTTTAATACAACATAGTGCAATCAAAATATATAAAATAAAGTATAATTAAGTGTGTATCATTGATTGAATTGATAGATTATTTATTAAACTAAATGCACAATTTAATAAATTAAATGAACATTAGTACCTTATAATTTACATATATTGACCTATGGATCCATAATATTAAAAACTAAATTCACATAAACTTAATTTTTGTAGAATGACATGCTATCATGTATAAGATTCAATAGCTCTTTATTTGAAATTTTGTTGATGATGTACCTTGGGGCTGTTAAAAATTGATGTCTGAAAATTGAATTGAATCGTGGCTCGGATTGAGATAAAAGAGCGGAGCTACGAGTCATACGCTAAGATTTTGGATTGAATTTTTTTAATTGACTTAAATTCAATCCCAAACCAGTTCAAAATAGGGTCATTAATAACCCTAATGATAGGTGTGAATTTAACAAATTTTACTCGGAGATTGTTAAGAACTAAAATTTTTGCATGCATCAAATTCAGATTGAAACAAACGAGCAGAGTATGAGTCAAAATTTTGGATCAAATTTTTTTGACCAATTTGGAGCCGACCCAACTCAACTCAAAATCGAATTATTAACAACCCGGGATGTATCATATAGCATGAAAAAATATTTCGTTTGGACAACGAATACGATACACAGAGAGAAAAATCTGATGTATCACATCTGTTGTTTAGGAGAAATTATTGCGTACGGACACCGCATGCATCTCTGCATGTGGTGTCCGATCCTGCCCGTAGATCACGATGATCCTGTCAGGACTATTTCAGTTTTTTTGTTAAAAAAAAATTAGGTGGGGCCCACCAAAATACATCCTGCGGTCCGGATCAGAAAAAATTTTTCTGTGCGAACTCCTGATGTAGCTCTACGTGCGGACCAAGTTATTTCTAAGTTATTTTCAGGTTATTTCTGTGTTATTTTTAATAATACTGAAATAACCGAAATACCCCAAGAATAAAAACCGCGGGTTATTTCGGTAGTATTGAAAATAACCCAGAAATAACCTGAAAATAACTTAAGAATAACCTACGTCGCACGTAGAACTACGTCAAGAGTCCGGACAGAAAAAGCGCTCCTGGATCAGACACCGCTCACCGATCCGCATGGTAATTTTTAGTTGTCTAGACAATATTTTCATAATATTTCACTCTCAAATTTCCTCACTTTCCCACACCTACTATCTTCTTCTCCGACGAGGTCAGCTTCCGATCTCTCTGCAAGTTGCTAAGATGCTCATCTCGTTGAGAACTAAATGTTCATCTCTAGTCAAATAAACCCATTTTAATCTTCTTCTCCCCTTCCTTCCACTTCCATTATCCCTTTTAAGAATCCCATTCTTCGTCTTCTCTGATCTCCAACTTGTTTCAACCATGGTTTTCCTCTGCTTTTTAATAGCTGAAACGAGCCGCTTAGAGAGGCCGCAGAACAAAACCTCGAAGAAACAACGCTTCCTCTCTCCCTCTTCCCTTCAATTTACCGAATCACTTAGCCCGTAGATGTCTGTAACAGTTAACGCCATTAAAGTCTTCTTCTTCTCCAATCCATCCAAAACCAGACATTTTTCTTCCTCGAGGAGGTCAAAGATTTCATCTTTATTCTCCGCTTCCAAAACGCACGGCTTTCTGATAAAATCAGGGACGTCTGCTGATATATATGCTTGGAACAATGTGCTGGCTGGTTACGGCAGATGGAGTGGGGTTCAAGCAGCACACAACCTGTTCGACGAAATTCCTGAACCGGATTCTGTATCTTGGAATTCTCTCATTGCAGCTTATGTACTTACTGGAAGCCATAAACAGCCATCTCGTCTANGGTAAAATCAGGGACGTCTGCTGATATATATGCTTGGAACAATGTGCTGGCTGGTTACGGCAGATGGAGTGGAGTTCAAGCAGCACACAATCTGTTCGACGAAATTCCTCAGCCAGATTCTGTATCCTGGAATTCTCTCATTGCAGCTTATGCACTTACAGGAAGCCATGAACAGCCATCTCGTCTGTTCCAAAAGATGCTACAAAAGAGCTTGTTCTGTAATCAGTACACACTTGGAAGTCTTCTGAAGTCAGTTTCTTCCTCCCAATTCCCACTCATGGGGCTTCAGCTCCATTCTTTTGTCATAAAAACAGGCCTCGATCAAAATGTGTTTTCAGGAACTGCTTTGGTAGACATGTATGGCAAGTTTGGTAAATTAGCCGATGCCCATTCGGCGTTCGAGTCGATAGCTCAGCCTAACACAGTCTCATGGAACACCATTATTTCAGCTCAAGCTCAACAAGGAGATCTCACCACCGCCATTTCACTGTTTCGTGACATGGAAATGGAAGGTTTAAAGCCAGATGAATCATCGTTCGCTACCTTGTTACCGTTGTTCAATGATCCTTCATGTTACAGTATGGTGGTTCAAATCCATGCTAAGATTGTTAAGTTTGGTTGGGCGGTTGATGCCATTGTGTACAATGCCACCATCACCGCTTACTCCGAATGCGATTCGTTGATCGAGTCAGAGAAGTTGTTTGATGGCATGGAAGACATCAGAGACCCTGCAAGTTGGAATTCCATGCTTGCAGCCTATGCTCACCATGGCTTCATGGAAGAAGCAGTGAAGCTCTTCATGAAAATGCAGAAAAATGAGATTTTTCTTGATATTTACACATTTACCAGCATCATAAGTGCTTGCTTTGAATGTGGGCAGATCTGCCAAGGAAGGATTTTGCATGCATTAGTTGTTAAAAGTGGCATGGAAGGGGAACTTTCTGTTTCCAATGCTCTAATAGGGATGTACATTTGTAATATGGAGGAAGCTTTAAAGTTCTTCAATTCAATGGAGCTTAGAGATGATGTTTCATGGAATTCTATACTGACTGGATTCTCACAACATGGGTTTAGTGAGGATGCATTGAAGTTCTTTTGCCATATGAGATCGGTGAGGGCTCGGATCGATCACTACGCGTTCTCCGCCGCACTTCGTTCGTGCTCGGATTCGGCAGTGCTTCAGTTGGGTCAGCAAATTCATGGCCAAGTCCTGAAATCAAGTTTTAGATCAAATAATTTTGTGTCTAGTTCACTTATTTACTTGTATTCTAGATGTGGGATCATCGTCGACGCCCGAAAGTCGTTCGACGAAAGTTCTAAGGATGACTCAGTGAGTTGGAACTCAATGATTTTCGGGTACGCTCAACACGGGCATGGAGAGGTTGCTCTAAATCTCTTCCATGAGATGCAAGAGCTGGGTGTGGAGGCAGATCATATAACCTTTGTAGGCCTTCTTAGTGCATGTAGTCATAGTGGTTTAGTAGAAGAAGGCTCCAAGCTTTTGAAATCTATTGAGCCAGTCTATGGGATTCGATTACGTATGGAGCACTACGCGTGCGGAGTCGATCTTTTCGGTCGAGCGGGTCGTCTTGCTAAAGCGAAAGAGCTCATCGAATCGATGCCATTCGAACCGGACCCCATGATTTGGATGACTCTATTGGGTGCATGTAGAGTGCATGGGAACATGGATTTGGCTGGCCCTGTCGCGAAGAGTTTGATAGAATCAGAGCCATCAGTTCATTCTACATACGTTATTCTCTCGAATATGTGTGCTGGATTAGGGTTTTGGGATGGTAGGGCGATGATGCAGAGGGCGATGAGGGATAGAGGGGTGACGAAAGTGCCGGGTTGGAGTTGGATTGAGGTGAATAAGAAGGTGCATTCATTCCATGCTGAAGATAGATCCCATCCACAATGTGAGGAGATATATGATGGTTTAGAAGCTTTGATGGATGAGATAGAAATTGTGGATAATGAATGCAATGAGGAAAGCTATGGGATACAATGTTGTGGTTCCATCTTCTTGTAAGTTATTGTATTCTTTTCAGATGAATCAATATGGATGATAAGAATCAAGTGAAGGTGACTTTATAAATATGCCACACAATTCTTGGGTATTTGCATATCTAAGCATCTAGGTTTGATATTTATATTGTCATAACACTTTGGTGTCATAAATTTATGCATGAAATATGTATTTCGCTTTTAAAATGTTGGTAATGGTGGTTTTTCGATGTGATGTTAAAGATTTGAGTTTTATGCACGTAAATATGAAAGCTTAGGAGTTAGATATGTACGTATATGCGAAATTAATTTTTACATAAATGCCATCTTACTTGTGCATGAACAACAGTATTTCACATTTGAAAGTTTAAATAGTAGTATTTTTTATATGATACGAAAGATTTGGATAGCGATGGAGTAAAAAATCAAAGTAAAGGGGTTAGATATGTAAATACATGTGTTTTGGGTGGAATGTATGTAAATGGCCCCAAGTATTATGTAATCATGTAGAGGTGGGCATGCATGGAAGCTTCATCTAGTCCACGGGCATGCATGGAAGCTTCATCTAGTCCACCCATGCAAGCTCATCTCAAGTCAACTCAACTAACACATGATACATTATGAAATCCTTAATAACTTTTTTTTCATATAATTTTATGGATTAAATTGATATTAAATTTTACAATTTTCCCCTTTTCTCATGTCATTTTTCTTTGCAAAAATACTTTTATATTTAATAAAAAGGCATACACATCAACCACACAATTCTTATGTATTTACAGTTCTAACAACAAAACTTTCATATTTACATACATCACACTAAAAAAATTTATTATCACGACAAAAATATCATTATTATCAACATCCTAAAAATAAAATAAACATTTTCATACATTGATTTATAACAACTTTAGCTACTCGACATAAAAATACGATAAAATATTACGTTCAGATAATGGAAATTTGAACAGATCGCAGTACATCTGGTGTTTGTGCGATTCACATTGTCATCCGCATGTCCTATTAACCTCAAATGTTTAGGCCTTCATGGAGACTTCCAATGCACTGATCTCTACAAGTTTATGCGACTAGATGACAAATGATAGACATCATCTGTGATTGGTTTTTGTATCGATGAAATGGTTTTGAAAAGCTTGCAAATCCTCTGATCAATTCAATCCAAATTCAAAGTCATTTTCACATAGAATCTATCAAAATTAGCGGCTGAATCATTGACCAAATATTGACTTTCTTTCTTATTTAAATCAAATTGATGGAGAAATAAAATTAGAATAAAAATAGAAAGAAATAGTTAAATATATTCTAAAATTTTTAAAACTCTGAATAATATTCAAAATATTTAAATATTATATTTGAAATGGTAAGAATATAATTATTATATCATTTAAATTATATTAAAATACATTTAATATTTATCACACCATCAACCCCAATTAAACCATTAAACCTCCAAACTCATTTCTTCCAGTTCAATGTCAAAGTCATTCAAAGAAGCTACTTAAAAGTATGCTTATATACAGTCCACCCGAAACTTGGTATTTACAAAAACAACCCTCTTTCATCCATTTTTTTAAAATTCTCGCTCAAAAATACATATTCATGGTAAACCCCAACCCATATTTTTCATTTTTATCAAATTTTGTAGTTTGATCATGACACGCGTAAATACAAATGGTTTGTTAGTTCCAAAAAAAAAAATTCACAACAACAACAACAACAAAGTCTTAATCCCACTACGTGAGGTCGACTCTTGCGTCCTATTTAGTGTCATATNGCCATCCCGTGATTATCATTTTTTAATATTATTTTAATTTATTTTTATTAAATATTTAAATTTCTTAAAAAATTTTCTCTTTTGAATATTTATTTGTAATTGTTAAAACTATCGTTGCATTCTGAATTCTACATTAATCACACCAAACAAATAGACCACAAGGACAGAGAGAAAGAAATACCGAGAAGAGTGAACATTAATAAACAATAATTTATACCTTTGTTCATAAAATGATCTCAATATTTATAGGAAAAAGAGTACAATATGATGATATTATATTTTTGTCATTGCTTTACGAGACTGCTGTGAGGCTATATTTTATCGTGATCAATCTCTTTAGTCGGTTTTGGGCAGCAAGATCAGCTCCACCATGTCATTATCCTCTTTGTTTATACTATTATTTTAATTAATTTTATTAAATATTAAAATTTCTTTGAAAAAAAAAATTCCATTTTGAACATTGTTAATGTTATAAAAATAAAATCTTTGTTTTTTTTTTTTTTTTCAAATAATTTAGTCAAGAGATAATTACCCAATACCTACATATTTACATATCTAAACATACATATTTACAAACATGCCTTATCACTTCATGGATGGGCATGTCTTTTTGTTGTGATTTCAAAAAAAAAAACTAAATGGATGGTTAATATGTAAATATTTATGTTTTTGAGGGGTATTTATATAATTATCCCTAATTTGTTATGCATAAACTTAAGAAAATGCCCCCTTTTTTTATAAATAAAAAATTTAGAGCAATTGAAATATAATAAAAATTTAAAATACATTTTATGAAATAATAAAAAATAATAGATATATTTTGGGGCTTCCATTCCTTATCTCCCCTTCTAACCCTTATGATGGATCCCTGCATGAACTAAAACATATTTTCTTCATGGATTAGAGGTTAGGGTGCACAGCTTTATTGGATTATGCAAATCTTATACTGTATAAATTAGGGAAAATTACATATATATCACCCAAAAAATTACTATTTACAAATCTAGCACACTCTTTTATATATTTTTTAAAATTCTCAGTCAAATATCAAAATTCACGAAAAAATCCGAAAGCTTTCTTTTCATTTTTATAAAATTTTCAATGGTTTGATCGTGGCATGTGTAATTAAATTAAGATGTTAATGAGTCACTCAACCGCCACGAATTCTCTTACACATAGAGTGTTGAGACTGGGGAAAGGGGATTGAGAGAGGGAGAGAAAGAGAGAGACAGGATGAGAAGATGAAGACTTGCCCCGTCGGGGCAAATCGGGTGTTCTCGGGCTCCTTGACTCATTTTATTCCATAAAAAATAGAGATTACAAGGGAAGAAATTACCCCTAATATATGTCATAACCCTCATATCTATAAAAGATAGAAGGGAAAAGTACAAAATTATATTATTAGTCTCGTTTAAAAGAGAAAAGTAAAAAGTATTCTAGTCTTCTTATTTTGGACGGTTGGATTGTTTCGAGATCTGTGCAGACCATTTTTAAACATATCATAATCACAATAACTATAATATAATTGATATAAGTTTAATACAACATAGTGCAATCAAAATATCTAAAGTAAAGTATAATTAAGTGTGTATCATTGATTGAATTGAATGAATAGAAAGAAGTGTGAAATGTAGATTATTTATTAAACTAAATGCACAATTTAATGAATTAAATGTACATTAGTACCTTATAATTTACATATATTGACCTATGGATCCATAATATTAAAAACTAAATTCACATAAACTTAATTTTTGTAGAATGACATGCTATCATGTATAAGATTCAATAGCTCTTTATTTGAAATTGTGTTGGTGATGTACCTTGGGGCTGTTAAAAATTGATTCGAACTGTGGCTCGGATCGAGATAAAAGAGCCGAGCTACGAGCCATACGCTAAGATTTTGGATTGAATTTTTTTAATTGACTTAAATTCAATCCCAAACCAGCTCAAAATTGGATCATTAATAACCCTAATGATAGGTGTGAATTTAGCAAATTTTGCTCGGAGATCGTTGATAACTAAAATTTTTGCATGCATCAAATTCAGATTGAAATAAACGAGCAGAGTACGAGTCAAAATTTTAGATCAAAATTTTTTGACCAATTTGGAGCCGACCCAACTCAACTCAAAATCGAATTATTAACAACTCAAGATGTATCATATAGCATGAAAAAATATTTCGTTTGGACAACGAATACGATACACCCAAAGAGAAATATCCGATGTATCACATCTATATTGTCGAGAAGCTGATTGAGTCTAGACCCCGGACACAATATTTTCATAATATTTCATACTATCAAATATCCTCACTTTCCCACACCTACTATCTTCTTCTCCGACGAGGTCAGCTTCCGATCTCTCTGCAAGTTGCTAAGATGCTCGATCTCGTTGAGAACTAAATGTTCATCTCAAGTCAAATAAACCCATTTTAATCTTCTTCTCCCCTTCCTTCCACTTCCATCATCCCTTTTAAGAATCCTATTCTTCGTCTTCTCTGATCTTCAACTGNAACGCCCTGAGATCGGATAGGAATACCTCGAAGATCTCCAAAGAAGGGAAATTTGAAGCGGATTGAAGGGAGAAAATGAAACTATTTGGTAAATCTCTTTTTCACAAATAATCCATAATTAATTTAGATTAATAAATAAGTTATTTGTTTTTCTTAATTTAGATATGAATGTAAGAACAACACATTTGAGAGATTCACACATGTGGACAACCAAATGCCAGTCGACAACACATCCAACTGTCGTTCGATCATTCTATGACCGGTCATTTGCATCTGATATAATATTTTCTCTATCTCTCAGGGCGGTTGGTAGACCATCCCGTGATTATCATTTTTTAATATTATTTTAATTTGTTTTATTAAATATTTAAATTTCTTAAAAAAATTTTCCTTTCGAATATTTATTTGTAATTGCCAAAACTATTGTTGCATTCTGAATTGTTCATTAATCACACCAAAAAAATAGACCATAAGGACAGAGAGAAAGAAATACCGAGAAGAGTGAACATTAATAAACAATAATTTATAAAATGATCTCAATATTTATAGAGAAAAGAGTGCAATATAATGATATTACATTTTTGTCATTGCTTTACGAGACTGCTGTGAGGCTATAGTTTGCCGTGATCAATCTCTTTAGTCGGTCTTTAGTCGGTTTTGGGGGGCAACATCAGCTCCACCATCTCATTATCCTCTTTGTTTATACTATTACTTTAATTCATTATATTAAATATTCAAATTTCTTTGAAAAGAAAAATTTCATTTTGAACATTCATTTGTGATTGTTAATGTTGTAAAAATAAAATCTTTGTTTTCTTTTTTTTTTTCCAAATAATTTAGTCAAGAGATAATTACCCTATCTTTTTTTATTTAGTCATTTACATGCAAAACACCCAATACCTACATAATTACATATATAACATCCAAACAAACATATTTACAAACACGCCTTATCACTCCATTTATGGAAAAATTATTGCATACATACACCGCATGCAGGTGCGTGCGGTGTCCGATCTTGACCGTAGATCAGGATGTATTTCGGTAGACCCCACTTTAATTTTTTTTATTTTTTTAAATAAATTTGATTGCATCCTGATCGAGTCAGGATCAGACACCGCATAAATCTCTACATGTGTTGTATATATGCAATAATTTTTCCAATTGATGTGCATATCTTTTTGTTGTGATTTCAAAAAAACTAAATAAATGGACGGTTAATTTGTAAATATTTATGTTTTGAGTGGTATGTATGTAATTATCCCTAATTTCTTATACATAAACTTGAGATAATGCCCCTTTTTTATAAATAAAAATTTAGAGCAATTGAAATATAATAAAAATTTAAAATACATTTTATGAAATAATAAAAAATAATAGATCTATTTTGGGGCTTCCATCCCTTATCTCCCCTTCCAACCCTTATGATGGGTGCACAGCTTTATTGGATTATGCAAATCTTATACTGTATAGATTAGGGAAAATTACATTTATAGCACCCAAAACATTACTATTTACAAATCTAACACACTCTTTTCTCCATTTTTTAAATTCTTACTCGAATATCAAAATTCATGATATAATCCGAAAGCAAGCTTTTCATTTTTATAAAATTTTCAATTATTTGATCGTGGCATGTGTAAATAAATTAAGACGCTAATTAATCACTCTACTGCCACGAATTTTGTTACACATATCAAATGAAAAAATGTTCCAACAAAAATTGAACGTCGTTCTAGCAAGTTATAAATTATAATTCCTGGTTTCAAATCTATTTGGTAGACTGTGCCCAAGGAATAAAGTGTTGAGACTGGGGAAATGAGATTGAGAGAGGGAGAGAAAGAGAGAGGTAGGAGGAGAAGATGAAGACTTGCCCCGTCGGGGCAAATCGGGTGTTCTCGAGCTCCTTGAATCATTTTATTCCATAAAACATAGAGATTACAAGTAGGGGAAGAAATTACCTCTAATACATGTCATAACCCTCATATCTATAAAAGATAGAAGGGACAAAGTACAAAATTATATTATTAGTCTCGTTTAAAAGAGAAAAGTAAAAAGTATTCTAGTTTTCTTATTTTGGACTGTTAGATTGTCTCGAGATCCGTGCAGATCATTTTTTAACATACCATAATCACAATAACTATAATATAATTGATACAAGTTTAATACAACATAGTGCAATCAAAATATATAAAATAAAGTATAATTAAGTGTGTATCATTGATTGAATTGATAGATTATTTATTAAGCTAAATGCACAATTTAATAAATTAAATGTACATTAGTACCTTATAATTTACATATATTGACCTATGGATCCATATTATTAAAAGCTAAATTCACAAAAACTTAATTTTTGTAGAATGACATACTATCATGTATAACATTCAATAGCTCTTTATTTGAAATTGTGTTGATGATGTACCTCAGGCACTTAAAAATTGTTGTCCGAAAATTGATTCGAATTGTGGCTCGGATCGAGATAAAAGAGCCGAGCTACGAGCCATGAGCTAAGATTTTGAATTGAATTTTTTTAATTGACTTGAATTCAATCTCAAACCGGCTCGAAATCAGATCATTAATAACCCTAATGATAGGTGTGAATTTAACGAATTTTGCTCGGAGATCGTTAATAACTAAAAATTTTGCATGTATCAAATTCGGATTGAAATAAACGAACAGAGCTATGAGTCAAAATTTTGGATCAATTTTTTTTGGGCCAATTTGCGTAAAAATATTACATCAGTACTACGCACGTAGAATAACGTGCGTAGCCAATGAAATCACGCCACGACACCCGCGCGATAGAGAAAAAAAAACGGCGCAGTAACACGGGGAATATTCCCTCCCGCGTTATTGATGTGTTATTCTGTGTTATTCATAACACTTGAATAACACACAATAACACATGAATAACACGGAGGAAAATATTCTCCCGTGTTACTGCGTCATTTTTTTCTTTGTCGTGAATATTTCCTGTGTTATTTAGGTGTTATTGTGTGTTATTCATGTGTTATTTTGTACTGAGAATATTCTTGGTGTTATAACAACACAATAACACATCAATAACGCATAAATAACACACAATAACACATCAGTAACACATCAATAAAGCGGGAGGAAATATTCCCCGTGTTACTGCGTCGTTTTTTTTCTCTGTCGTCGGGGTGTCGTGGCGTAATTTCATTGGCTATGCACATTAATTCTACGTGCATAGTACTGATGTAATATTTTTTCCCAATTTGGAGCCGACCCAACTCAACTCAAAATAGAATTATTAACAACCCTGAATGTATCATACAACATGAAAAAACGAACACGATACACCCAAAGAAAAAAATTTGATGTATCGCATCTGTTGTCGAGAAGCTGATTGTGTCTGGACTCTGGATACAATATTTTCACAATATTTCATGCTCTCAAATATCCTCACTTTCCCACACCTACTATCTTCTTCTCCGGCGAGGTCAGCTTCCGATCTCTCTGCAAGTTGCTAAGATGCTCGATCTCGTTCAGAACTAAATGTCCATCTCTAGTCAAATAAACCCATTTTAATCTTATTCTCCCCTTCCTTCTACTTCCATTATCCCTTTTAAGAATCCTATTCTTCGTCTTCTCTGATCTCCAACTGGTTTCAACCATGGTTTTCCTCTACTTTTTAATAGCTGAAACGAGCCGCTTAGAGATGCCGCAGAACAAAACCTCGAAGAAACAACGCTTCCTCTCTACCTCTTCCCTTCAATTTACCGAATCACTTAGCCCGTAGATGTCTGTATCAGTTAACGCCATTAAAGTCTTCTTCTTCTCCAATCCATCCAAAACCAGACATTTTTCTTCCTCGAGGAGGTCAAAGATTTCACCTTTATTCTCCGCTTCCAAAACGCACGGCTTTCTGATAAAATCAGGGACGTCTGCTGATATATATGCTTGGAACAATGTGCTGGCTGGTTACGGCAGATGGAGTGGGGTTCAAGCAGCACACAACCTGTTCGACGAAATTCCTGAACCGGATTCTGTATCTTGGAATTCTCTCATTGCAGCTTATGTACTTACTGGAAGCCATAAACAGCCATCTCGTCTATTCCAAAAGATGCTACAAAAGAGCTTGTTCTGTAATCAGTACACACTTGGAAGTCTTCTTAAGTCAGTTTCTTCCTCCCAATTCCCACTCATGGGGCTTCAGCTCCATTCTTTTGTCATAAAAACAGGCCTCGATCAAAATGTGTTCTCAGGAACTGCCCTGGTAGACATGTATGGCAAGTTTGGTAAATTAGCCGATGCCCATTCGGCGTTCGAGTCGATAGCTCAGCCTAACACAGTCTCATGGAACACCATTATTTCAGCTCAAGCTCAACAAGGAGATCTCACCACTGCCATTTCGCTGTTTCGTGAAATGGAAATGGAAGGTTTAAAACCAGATGAATCATCGTTCGCTACCTTGTTGCCGTTGCTCAATGATCCTTCATGTTACAGTATGGTGGTTCAAATCCATGCTAAGATTGTTAAGTTTGGTTGGGCGGTTGATGCCATTGTGTACAATGCCACCATCACCGCTTACTCCGAATGCGATTCGTTGATCGAGTCAGAGAAGTTGTTTGATGGCATGGAAGACATCAGAGACTCTGCAAGTTGGAATTCCATGCTTGCAGCCTATGCTCACCATGGCTTCATGGAAGAAGCAGTGAAGCTCTTCATGAAAATGCAGAAAAATGAGATTTTTCTTGATATTTACACATTTACCAGCATCATAAGTGCTTGCTTTGAATGTGGGCAGATCTGCCAAGGAAGGATTTTGCATGCATTAGTTGTTAAAAGTGGCATGGAAGGGGAACTTTCTGTTTCCAATGCTCTAATAGGGATGTACATTTGTAATATGGAGGAAGCTTTGAAGTTCTTCAATTCAATGGAGCTTAGAGATGATGTTTCATGGAATTCTATACTGACTGGATTCTCACAACATGGGTTTAGTGAGGATGCATTGAAGTTCTTTTGCCATATGAGATCGGTGAGGGCTCGGATCGATCACTACGCGTTCTCCGCCGCACTTCGTTCGTGCTCGGATTCGGCAGTGCTTCAGTTGGGTCAGCAAATTCATGGCCAAGTCCTGAAATCAAGTTTTAGATCAAATAATTTTGTGTCTAGTTCACTTATTTACTTGTATTCTAGATGTGGGATCATCGTCGACGCCCGAAAGTCATTCGACGAAAGTTCTAAGGATGACTCAGTGAGTTGGAACTCAATGATTTTCGGGTACGCTCAACACGGGCATGGAGAGGTTGCTCTAAATCTCTTCCATGAGATGCAAGAGCTAGGTGTGGAGGCAGATCATATAACCTTTGTAGGCCTTCTTAGTGCATGCAGTCATAGCGGTTTAGTAGAAGAAGGCTCCAAGCTTTTGGAATCTATTGAGCCAGTCTATGGGATTCGATTACGTATGGAGCACTATGCGTGCGGAGTCGATCTTTTCGGTCGAGCAGGTCGTCTTGCTAAAGCGAAAGAGCTCATCGAATCGATGCCATTCAAACCGGACCCCATGATTTGGATGACTCTATTGGGTGCATGTAGAGTGCATGGGAACATGGATTTGGCTGGCCCTGTCGCGAAGAGTTTGATAGAATCAGAGCCATCAGTTCATTCTACATACGTTATTCTCTCGAATATGTGTGCTGGATTAGGGTTTTGGGATGGTAGGGCGATGATGCAGAGGGCGATGAGGGATAGAGGGGTGACGAAAGTGCCGGGTTGGAGTTGGATTGAGGTGAATAAGAAGGTGCATTCATTCCATGCTGAAGATAGATCCCATCCACAATGTGAGGAGATATATGATGGTTTAGAAGCTTTGATGGATGAGATAGAACATGTGGATAATGAATGCAATGAGGAAAGCTATGTGATACAATGTTGTGGTTCCATCTTCTTGTAAGTTATTGTATTCTTTTCTTCAATTGGAATTAGTTATAATTTTTTTTACCCTTTTCTAATATTCAGATGAATCAATATGGATGATAAGAATCAAGTGAAGGTGACTTTATAAATATGCCGCACAATTCTTGGGTATTTGCATATCTAAGCATCTAGGTTTGATATTTATATTGTCATAACACTTTGGTGTCATAAATTTATGCATGAAATATGTATTTCACTTTTAAAATGTTGGTAATGGTGGTTTTTCGATGTGATGTTAAAGATTTGAGTTTTATGCACGTAAATATGAAAGCTTAGTAGTTAGATATGTACGTATATGCGAAATTAATTTTTACATAAATGCCATCTTACTTGTGCATGAACAACAGTATTTCACATTTGAAAGTTTAAATAGTAGTATTTTTTATATGATACGAAAGATTTGGATAGCGATGGAGTAAAAAAATCAAAGTAAAGGGGTTAGATATGTAAATACATGTGTTTTGGGTGGAATGTATGTAAATGGCCCCAAGTATTATGTAATCATGTAGAGGTGGGCATGCATGGAAGCTTCATCTAGTCCACCGGCATGCATGGAAGCTTCATCTAGTCCACCCATGCAAGCTCATCTCAAGTCAACTCAACTAACACATGATACATTATGAAATCCTTAATAAGTTTTTTTTCATATAATTTTATGGATTAAATTGATATTAAATTTTACAATTTTCCCCTTTTCTCATGTCATTTTTCTTTGCAAAAATACTTTTATATTTAATAAAAAGGCATACACATCAACCACACAATTCTTATGTATTTACAAATCTAACAACTAAACTTTCATATTTACAATCATCACACTAAAAAAAATTTAATATCGCAACAAAAATATCATTATTATTAACATCAAAAATATAAAATATACATTTTCATACATAAATTTATGACACTATGATATTACAAATGTAAATGTCAAACTTTAGCAACTCGACATAAAAATACAAAAGAGGAGAAAATATTATGTTCAGATAATGAAAGTTTGGACAACGATGTGGATCGCAGCACGTTGCGTGTTTGTGCGATCGACACTGTCGTCCGCACGACGACCGATTAACCTCAAATGTTTGTGCCGTCATGGAGACTNTTTTTAAAACTTTGAATAATATTCAAAATATTTAAATATTATATTTGAATTGGTAAGAATATAACTACTATAACATTTAAATTATATTAAAATACATTTAATATTTATCACACCATCAACCCCAATTAAACCATTAAATCTCCAAACTCATTTCTTCCAGTTCAATGTCAAAGTCATTCAAAGAAGCAGCTTAAAAGTATGCTTACATACAGTCCACCTGAAACTTGGTATTTACAAAACAACCCTCTTTCATCCATTTTTTAAATTCTCGCTCAAAAATACAGATTCATGGTAAAATCCCAACCCATATTTTTCATTTTTATCAAATTCTGTAGTTTGATCATGACACGCGTAAATACAAATTGTTTGTTAGTTCCAAAAAAAAAAATTTCAGAACAACAACAAAGCCTTGATCCTAATACGTGGGGTCGGCTACATCAATCCTTTTTCTCCATTGCGTCCTATTTAGTGTCATATTTTCATTCAGTTATAGTAAATTAAGATCATTTTTTATACAATAAGCTCAAGTCTTCCTAGGTCTGCCTCCCTTTCTTAACACAAGTCGAATCCTAATTGGATCATCAGATGGTCGACGTTTAATGTGACCAATAATCTAAGACGAAAAAAAAAAAAAAAAAAAAAAAAAAAAAAAAAAAAAAAAAAAAAAAAAAAAAAAAAAAAAAAAAAAAAAAAAAAAAAAAAAAAAAAAAAAAAAAAAAA
>JXCR01140622.1:83549-120223 GCA_002079205.1 Phalaenopsis hybrid cultivar | reverse complement strand
TTTTTTTTCATATAATTTTATGGATTAAATTGATATTAAATTTTACAATTTTCCCCTTTTCTCATGTCATTTTTCTTTGCAAAAATACTTTTATATTTAATAAAAAGGCATACACATCAACCACACAATTCTTATGTATTTACAAATCTAACAACTAAACTTTCATATTTGCATTCATCACACTAAAAAAATTTAATACCGCAACAAAAATATCACTATTATTAACATCGAAAATATAAAATATACATTTTCATACATAAATTTATGACACTATGATATTACAAATGTAAATATCAAACTTTAGCAACTCGACATAAAAATACAAAAGAGGAGAAAATATTATGTTCAGATAATGAAAGTTTGGACAACGATGTGGATCGCAACACGTTGCGTGTTTGTGCGATCCACACTGTCGTCCGCACGACCGACTAACCTCAAATGTTTGTGCCCTCATGGAGACNATTGCCGGACAAGAATGAATCCGAAGCGGACTCAGATTTTGACGATTTGCGATGCAATTTGCCGAAGAACTGCTTCCACATGATGCCAAAATTGCAGGAAAAATTCGAAGAAACCCTAGTTCATGATCATGACATCGGAAAAGGTGATAAAGTGGAACATGCACTGAAGAATCGACAAAACAAGTCTGAACCAACAATCCGAGAAAAACTCAAGATTCCACCATGCAAAAATCGAGAGACGGATCCGCCACAGCGAAAGGGGAAAATGCTTGGATCTTTTGCTAAAACGCAAAGAGAAACGATCAAATACGAGAGCAAAAAATGAGAAATGTAAACAGTTTAAGGAAACAAAATCAGATATAACAATTAACTGCGCAAAGTAAATCGGAGAATAGCAAAAAAACAAGTCCTAGGTCACAAAGACGGCAGTACTATCCTTACATCTCTGATCTACCTGCATTCAAGTACAGATTCACGAGAAATGGTGACAATCCGAACAGAAGAGAGAACCCTCCGGTGAACCCTAGAAATCTATCGGAAGAGCCGACCTGAGGTTCTCAAGCTCCAATTTTTTCGGAAATGGATAGAGAGATCTCGATTCGGGAGGCCCGCAGGCACGCTCATGATGGAGTTCCGAGGAGGGCGGAGGGCTGGGAACTGCCGCAGAGCTTCGCGAACGCCATGAGATCGGATAGGAATACCTCGAAGATCTCCAAAGAAGGGAAATTTGAAGCGGATTGAAGGGAGCAAATGAAACTATTTGGTAAATCTCTTTTTCACAAATAATCCATAATTAATTTAGTTTAATAAATAAGTTATTTGTTTTTCTTAATTTAGATAGGAATGTAAGAACAACACATTTGAGAGATTCACACATGTGGACAACCAAATGCCAGTCGACAGCACATCGAACTGTCGTTCGATCATTCTACGACCGATCATTTGCATCTGATATAATATTTTCTCTATCTCTGAAGGCGATTGGTCGACCATCTCGTGATTATCATTTTTTAATATTATTTTTATTTATTTTATTAAATATTTAAATTTCTAAAAAAAATATATCGTTGCATTCTGAATTGTACATTAATCACACCAAAAAAATAGACCATAAGGACAGAGAGAAAGAAATACCGAGAAGAGTGAACATTAATAAACAATAATTTATATATTTGTTCATAAAATGATTTCAATATTTATAGAGAAAAGAGTGCAATATGATGATATTACATTTTTGTCATTGCTTTAGGAGACTGCTGTGAGGCTATACTTTGCCGTGGTCAATCTCTTTAGTCGGTTTTGGGGGGCAACATCAGCTCCACCATCTCATTATCCTCTTTGTTTATACCATTACTTTAATTCATTTTATTAAATATTCAAATTTCTTTGAAAAGAAAAAAATTCCATTTTGAACATTTCATTTGTGATTGTTAATGTTGTAAAAATAAAATCTTTGTTTCTTTTTTTTTTCCAAATAATTTAGTCAAGAGATAATTACCCTATCTTTTTTATTCAGTCATTTACATGCAAAACACCCAATACCTACATAATTACATATATAACATCCAAACAAACATATTTACAAACACGCCTTATCACTCCATTTATGGAAAAATTATTGCATACATACACCGCATGCAGAGATGCATGCGGTGTCCGATCTTGACCGTAGATCACGGTGATCTACGGTCAGGATGTATTTCGGTAGTCCCCACTTTAAATTTTTTTATTTTTTTTTAAAAAAAATTGATTGCATCCTGACCGAGTCAGGATCGGACACCGCATGCATCTCTACATGTGGTGTATATATGCAATAATTTTTCCAATTGATGGGCATATCTTTTTGTTGTGATTTCAAAAAAACTGAATGGATGGTTAATTTGTAAATATTTATGTTTTTGATTGGTATGTATGTAATTATCCCTAATTTCTTATACATAAACTTGAGATGATGCTCCTTTTTTTATAAATAAAAATTTAGAGCAATTGAAATATAATAAAAAATTAAAATACATTTTATGAAATAATAAAAAAATAATAGATATATTTTGGGGCTTCCATCCCTTATCTCCCCTTCCAACCCTTATGATGGGTGCACAGCTTTATTGGATTATGCAAATCTTATACTGCATAAATTAGGAAAAATTACATTTATATCACCCAAAACATTACTATTTACAAATCTAGCACACTCTTTTATCCATTTTTAAAAATTCTCACTCGAATATCAAAATTCATGATATAATCCGAAAGCATGCTTTTCATTTTTATAAAATTTTCAATTGTTTGATCGTGGCATGTGTAAATAAATTAAGACGCTAATTAATCACTCTTCCGCCACGAATTCTCTTACACGTATCAAATGAAAAAATGTTCAAAAAAAAATTGAACGTCGTTCTAGCAAGTTATAAATTATAATTTCTGGTTTCACATCTGTCCGGTAGATTGTGCCCAAGGGATAGAGTGTTGAGACTGGGGAAAGGGGATTGAGAGAGGGAGAGAAAGAGGGAGACAAAAGGAGAAGATGAAAACTTGCCCCGTCGGGGCAAATCCAGTGTTCTCGGGCTTCTTGACTCATTTTATTCCATAAAACATTGAGATTACAAGTAGGGGAAGAAATTACCTTTAATACATGTCATAACCCTCATATCTATAAAAGATAGAAGGGACAAAGTATAAAATTATATTATTAGTCTCGTTTAAAAGAGAAAAGTAAAAAGTATGCTAATCCTCTTATTTTGGACAGTTAAATTGTCTCGAGATCCGTGCAGATCATTTTTTAACATACCATAATCACAATAACTATAATATAATTGATATAAGTTTAATACAACATAGTGCAATCAAAATATCTAAAATAAAGTATAATTAAGTGTGTATCATTGATTGAATTGAATTAATAGAAAGAAGTGTGAAATGTAGATTATTTATTAAATTAAATGCACAATTTATTAAATTACATGTACATTAGTACCTTATAATTTACATTTATAGACCTATTGATCCATATTATTAAAAATTTAATTTTTGTAGAATGACATACTACCATGTATAACATTCAATAGGTCTTTATTTGAAATTGTGTTGATGATGTACCCGGGGCTGTTAAAAATTGTTGTCTGAAAATTGATTCGAACTGTGGCTCGGATCGAGATAAAAGAGCCGAGCTACGAGCCATGAGCTAAGATTTTGGAATGAATTTTTTTAATTGACTTAAATTCAATCTCAGACCAGCTCGAAATCGGACATTAATAACCCTAATGATAGGTGTGAATTTAACGAATTTTGCTCGGAGATCGTTAATAACTAAAAATTTTGCATGTATCAAATTCAGATTGAAATAAACGAGCAGAGTATGAGTCAAAATTTTGGATCAATTTTTTTTGGGCCAATTTGGGTAAAAATATTATATCAGTACTACACACGTAGAATAACGTGCGTAGCCAATAAAATCACGCCATGACACCCGCGCGATAGAAAAAAAAAAAATGGCGCAGTAACACGGGAGAATATTCTCCCCCGTGTTATTCATGTGTCATGAATAACACACAATAACATGAATAACACGGGGGAGAATATTCTCCCGTGTTACTGCGCCATTTTTTTCTTTGTCGGGAATATTTTTCGTGTTATTTAGGTGTTATTGTGTGTTATTCATGTGTTATTTTGTTCTGAGAATATTCTTGGTGTTATAACAACACAATAACACATCAATAACACACAATAACACATTAATAACACATCAATAACGCGGGAGGGAATATTCACCGTGTTACTGCGCCGTTTTTTTTCGCTGTCGTCGGGGTGTCGTGGCGTGATTTCATTGGCTACGCACGTTACTTCTACGTGCGTAGTACTGATGTAATATTTTTTTCCAATTTGGAGCCGACCCAACTCAACTCAAAATTGAATTATTAACAACCCTGAATGTATCATACAGTATGAAAAAAAGAACACGATACACCCAAAGAAAAATATTCGATGTATCACATCTGTTGTTGAGAAACTGATTGCGTCTGGACTCTGGATACAATATTTTCACAATATTTCATGCTCTCAAATATCCTCACTTTCCCACACCTACTATCTTCTTCTCCGGCGAGGTCAGCTTCCGATCTCTCTGCAAGTTGCTAAGATGCTCGATCTCGTTGAGAACTAAATGTCCATCTCTAGTCAAATAAACCCATTTTAATCTTCTTCTCCCCTTCCTTCTACTTCCATTATCCCTTTTAAGAATCCTATTCTTCGTCTTCTCTGATCTCCAATTGGTTTCAACCATGGTTTTCCTCTGCTTTTTAATAGCTGAAACGAGCCGCTTAGAGATGCCGCAGAACAAAACCTTGAAGAAACAACGCTTCCTCTCTCCCTCTTCTTACCGAATCACTTAGCCCGTAGATGTCTGTAACAGTTAACGCCATTAAAGTTTTCTTCTTCTCCAATCCATCCAAAACCAGACATTTTTCTTCCTCGAGGAGGTCAAAGATTTCACCTTTATTCTCCGCTTCCAAAACGCACGGCTTTCTGATAAAATCAGGGACGTCTGCTGATATATATGCTTGGAACAATGTGCTGGCTGGTTACGGCAGATGGAGTGGGGTTCAAGCCGCACACAACCTGTTCGACGAAATTCCTCAGCGAGATTCTGTATCCTGGAATTCTCTCATTGCAGCTTATGCACTTACAGGAAGCCATGAACAGCCATCTCGTCTGTTCCAAAAGATGCTACAAAAGAGCTTGTTCTGTAATCAGTACACACTTGGAAGTCTTCTTNCATTTTCACATAGAATCTATCAAAATTAGCGGCTGAATCATTGACCAAATATTGACTTTCTTTCTTATTTAATTCAAATTGATGGAGAAATAAAATTAGAATAAAAATAGAAAGAAATAGTTAAATATGTTCTAAAATTTTTTAAAACTTTGAATAATATTCAAAATATTTAAATATTATATTTGAATTGGTAAGAATATAACTACTATATCATTTAAATTATATTAAAATACATTTAATATTTATGACACCATCAACCCCAATTAAACCATTAAATCTCCAAACTCATGTCTTCCAGTTCAATGTCAAAGTCATTCAAAGAAGCAGCTTAAAAGTATGCTTACATACAGTCCACCTGAAACTTGGTATTTACAAAAACAACCCTCTTTCATGGTAAAATCCCAACACATATTTTTCATTTTTATCAAATTCTGTAGTTTAATCATGACACGCGTAAATAAAAATTATTTGTTAGTTCCAAAAAAAAAAATTTCAGAACAACAACAAAGCCTTGGTCTCACTACGTGGGGTCGGCTACATCAATCCTTTTTCTCCATTGCGTCCTATTTAGTGTCATATTTTCAATCAATTATAGTAAATTAAGTTCTAACCGGATCATCAAATGATCGACGTTTAATGTGACCAAATCATCTAAGACGACAAAAAAAAAAAACAGCTGGGTGATTAATTTGAAAAAATCAAAGTTTTGGGGGGCCGGTATATAATTATCCCTTTGAATTAATTAGCTATCTTATTACAAGTAAATTACCAAATGGACAAAAAATTTAAGGTCTATGCAATAGATAAAATACTATTTAGCTGACATGGTAAGCTCTTAGACAAGGTTTGCTGAGATCAGAAACTAAGGGCTTTTTATATAAATACCACACAACTCCTATGTATTTACATTATCTAACACCTAAACTTTATTTTTTTACATTTATACCGACCAGATCTTTCATATCAATTCAAAACTACCATTATTNATATAAATACCACACAACTCCTATGTATTTACATTATCTAACACCTAAACTTTACTTTTTTACATTTATACCGACCAGATCTTTCATATCAATTCAAAACTACCATTATTTTAAGTTTTAAAAGGCGAAATACAATTTCCATGAGGGTGGCATGCATGTAAAAATTGAAGTTTAGGGCTTTGATATATAAATGCGAACATTCCAAATAATAAGTTCTTCAGCATATTTTTCTCATGAAACTCAAATACTTAAGCAAAGTAGGAAACCTGGATGTCATGATCATTTTTTCCACTGTGGTAGTCTCTGCACAATGACCTGAAAGCAAAGTAGGAATAAGAATATATCTGAGAATTAGTTAAAAAAATCCCAGTAAAACAGACTCATGGTATGGCTTGTATCCCACTGCTAACTCAATTATATATATATAAATAATAATAATAATAATAGCTAAAATTAAAAAGAGGCATTTACATACATACCACCGAATTCTTATGTATTTACATATTTAACACCTAAATTTTACTTTTTTACATTTATGCCCCCCAAATCTTCTGCATCTATTTAACTTTTAAAAGGTGAATTACAGCTTTTTATGCATGGATAAGGTGACATGCATGTGAAAATTGAAATTTAGGTGTTACAGAGGTAAATACATAAGAATCGAGTGGTATGCATTAATACCTTTCCCTTTGATAAAGGGAATATTGGCATTCAGCGCAAGAAAATAAGGATATTAGCATTCAACATGAGAATTGGTTCTAGATGTGTGAAATTGTGGTTATGTAAATACCTTGCCAGAGTTTTCTTTGTTTCCCACGATAGTTTGACAAGCAAGCCTCCAAGATTCGGGTTTCTGCAAAATATAAATAAGGAAGAAAAATGGAATATTAGAAATTGTTATTTTTTATTTATAGGATAGAGCTGTAAATCATAAAATAATAACTTGCGCCACAAAAAAGTTGTTCTAATTGACACGCTACGAACAAATTTTCATCATCTGGCACGAATCTCAAGACGATATTTTAAGCATGAAGCATTTAAATCTTGATAAAAAGTCATCCAGAACTCTGATTTCAGCAAACTTATAGTCAAACTGACCGGCTTGATGAGACAGACCNAATTGACACGCTACGAACAAATTTTCATCATCTGGCACGAATCTCAAGACGATATTTTAAGCATGAAGCATTCAAATCTTGATAAAAAGTCATCCAGAGCTCTGATTTCAGCAAACTTATAATCAAACTGACCGGCTTGATGAGACAGACGTAATGAATAAAAACTAGCCCAATCCAAGTCAAATCAAGTCATTGAACCACACTTAAATGATTTTCGGAAACATTTGAAAGATCAAAGGGTTGTCGAATATGACAAGTTTATATTCGAATCAAGCGGCTCGACAAGACGAATCCAGCGAGCCCACGATCACTCAATTCTGACATTATTAAGACACAAATGTCCAATAAACGTCGTATGATCAAGGGAAACTCTCCAGATCTTCCAATCAAAATGATTCATATTCCTGAATTAATTGCAACCAAAACACTATAAATAGTCTCATCCCTCTCAGGAGGGGCTGAAGTCTGGAGAAAGAGCCTGAGACNTTGTCGAATATGACAAGTTTATATTCGAATCAAGCGGCTCGACAAGACGAATCCAGCGAGCCCACGATCACTTAATTCTGACATTATTAAGACACACAAATGTCCAATAAACGCCGTATGATCAAGGGAAGCTCTCCAGATCGTCCGATCAAAAAGATTCATATTCCTGCATTAATTGCAACCAAAACACTATAAATAGTCTCATCCCTCGCATGAGGGGCTGAAGTCTGGAGAAAGAGTCTGAGAACTTGAGAAGAAGTTGTAGTTCAACATCACCGTCGATCGTCGTCGAACACCGCTGACCTCCGTCGTCGACTACCGCCAACCTCTGTAGTCGACCACCGCCGATCCCAGTTGACCATCGTCGACCCCCGAAGACCATAATCGATCGTCGTCGACCTCCACCAACCATCATCGATCACCACCAACCAGACACTCTCAATCAACGTAGTAATCTGAAAAAAATAGTTACCCTTTCCAGTTTGGGGATAAAAGATTTCTATAATCATCAATCAATAATAGATTTTCGCAACTCAGTCAAACAACGTGGTTTTACCCTTTACAAACTTTTCACGTAAAAATNTCGATCGTCGTCGAACACCGCTGACCTCCGTCGTCGACTACCGCCAACCTCTGTAGTCGACCACCGCCGATCGCAGTTGACCATCGCCGACCCCCGAAGACCATAACCGATCGTCGTCGACCTCCACCAACCATCATCGATCACCACCAACCAGACGCTCTCAGTCAACGTAGTAATCTGAAAAAAATAGTTACCCTTTCCAGTCTGTGGGATAAAAGATTTCTATAATCATCAATCAATAATAGATTTTCGCAACTCGGTCAAACAACGTGGTTTTTCCCTTTACAAACTTTTCACGTAAAAACTTCTAGAGTAATTAATGTCTTTTATTTTTCATCTGAGTGTGTGCAGAATTCTCGTACAACGCTAAGACGATAATCCGTTACTCTACCGCCGCGAATTTTTTGGCACGCATCACTAACCATGCCTTAATTTTTATGCAAGAGGGTTAACTAAAGACAAAATTTTTGTCCTTTATCGCTACTGGCTACAATCAACTGCTAAAGTCAACATGGATTTGAGTGAGCGGGTCGAGTCAACCAAGGGCAAGACTAATCAAGATGAAATTTATCAGAAGAGATTACACCAATATAATTTCTTTGCTTTAGACAAACATTGTCCTAAAAATCTAAGCATTACAAAACTAGCCCAGAAAAAGCCTATTAATAAACCATTGGATCATTCAAATGGAAGAATTTGGTTATATGGATTATCCACTAGATTTTCATGAAAATTCTAGAAGAAGACTTCACATCTTCCACTGTTGTCGATGNTCACATTTGAAAGTTTAAATAGTAGTATTTTTTATATGATACGAAAGATTTGGATAGCGATGGAGTNACCCTTTTCTAATATTCAGATGAATCAATATGGATGATAAGAATCAAGTGAAGGTGACTTTATAAATATGCCACACAATTCTTGGGTATTTGCATATCTAAGCATCTAGGTTTGATATTTATATTGTCATAACACTTTGGTGTCATAAATTTATGCATGAAATATGTATTTCACTTTTAAAATGTTGGTAATGGTGGTTTTTCGATGTGATGTTAAAGATTTGAGTTTTATGCACGTAAATATGAAAGCTTAGTAGTTAGATATGTACGTATATGCGAAATTAATTTTTACATAAATGCCATCTTACTTGTGCATGAACAACAGTATTTCACATTTGAAAGTTTAAATAGTAGTATTTTTTATATGATACGAAAGATTTGGATAGCGATGGAGTAAAAAATCAAAGTAAAGGGGTTAGATATGTAAATACATGTGTTTTGGGTGGAATGTATGTAAATGGCCCCAAGTATTATGTAATCATGTAGAGGTGGGCATGCATGGAAGCTTCATCTAGTCCACCGGCATGCATGGAAGCTTCATCTAGTCCACCCATGCAAGCTCATCTCAAGTCAACTCAACTAACACATGATACATTATGAAATCCTTAATAAGTTTTTTTTCATATAATTTTATGGATTAAATTGATATTAAATTTTACAATTTTCCCCTTTTCTCATGTCATTTTTCTTTGCAAAAATACTTTTATATTTAATAAAAAGGCATACACATCAACCACACAATTCTTATGTATTTACAAATCTAACAACTAAACTTTCATATTTGCATTCATCACACTAAAAAAATTTAATACCGCAACAAAAATATCACTATTATTAACATCGAAAATATAAAATATACATTTTCATACATAAATTTATGACACTATGATATTACAAATGTAAATATCAAACTTTAGCAACTCGACATAAAAATACAAAAGAGGAGAAAATATTATGTTCAGATAATGAAAGTTTGGACAACGATGTGGATCGCAACACGTTGCGTGTTTGTGCGATCCACACTGTCGTCCGCACGACCGACTAACCTCAAATGTTTGTGCCCTCATGGAGACTCCAATGCACTGATCCCTACAAATTTATGCGACTAGATGACAAATGATAGACATTACCACTGATTGGTTTTTGTATCTATAATATTTATTTGAAATAGCAAATACTATTTGTGCCTCCGGCTAGTATTTAACATGGTTTTAAAAAGCTTACAAATCCTCTGATCAATTCAATCCAAATTCAAAATCATTTTCACATAGAATCTATCAAAATTAGCGGCTGAATCATTGACCAAATATTGACTTTCTTTCTTATTTAATTCAAATTGATGGAGAAATAAAATTAGAATAAAAATAGAAAGAAATAGTTAAATATGTTCTAAAATTTTTTAAAACTTTGAATAATATTCAAAATATTTAAATATTATATTTGAATTGGTAAGAATATAACTACTATATCATTTAAATTATATTAAAATACATTTAATATTTATGACACCATCAACCCCAATTAAACCATTAAATCTCCAAACTCATGTCTTCCAGTTCAATGTCAAAGTCATTCAAAGAAGCAGCTTAAAAGTATGCTTACATACAGTCCACCTGAAACTTGGTATTTACAAAAACAACCCTCTTTCATGGTAAAATCCCAACACATATTTTTCATTTTTATCAAATTCTGTAGTTTAATCATGACACGCGTAAATAAAAATTATTTGTTAGTTCCAAAAAAAAAAATTTCAGAACAACAACAAAGCCTTGGTCTCACTACGTGGGGTCGGCTACATCAATCCTTTTTCTCCATTGCGTCCTATTTAGTGTCATATTTTCAATCAATTATAGTAAATTAAGTTCTAACCGGATCATCAAATGATCGACGTTTAATGTGACCAAATCATCTAAGACGACAAAAAAAAAAAACAGCTGGGTGATTAATTTGAAAAAATCAAAGTTTTGGGGGGCCGGCATATAATTATCCCTTTGAATTAATTGGCTATCTTATTACAAGTAAATTACCAAATGGACAAAAAATTTAAGGTCTATGCAATAGATAAAATACTATTTAGCTGACATGGTAAGCTCTTAGACAAGGTTTGCTGAGATCAGAAACTAAGGGCTTTTTATATAAATACCACACAACTCCTATGTATTTACATTATCTAACACCTAAACTTTATTTTTTTACATTTATACCGACCAGATCTTTCATATCAATTCAAAACTACCATTATTTACAATTTCCATGAGGGTGGCATGCATGTAAAAATTGAAGTTTAGGACTTAGATATATAAATGCGAACATTCCAAATAGTAAGTTCTTCAGCATATTTTTCTCATGAAACTCAAATACTTAAGCAAAGTAAGGAAACCTGAATGTCATGATCATTTTTTCCACTGTGGTAGTCTCTGCACAATGACCTGAAAGCAAAGTAGGAATAAGAATATATCCGAAAATTATCCCAGTAAAACAGACTCATGGTATAGCTTGTATCCCACTGCTAGCTCAATTATATATAAATAATAATAATAATAGCTAAAATTAAAAATATAAAATAAAAAAGCGGCATTTACATACATACCACCCAATTCTTATGTATTTACATATTTAACACCTAAATTTTACTTTTTTACATTTATGCGCCCCAAATCTTCTGCATCTTTTTAACTTTTAAAAGATGAATTACAGCTTTTTATGCATGGATAAGGTGACATGCATGTGAAAATTGAAATTTAGCTGTTACGGAGGTAAATATATAAGAATCGAGTGGTATGCATTAAAGCCTTTCCCTTTGATAAAGGGAATATTGGCATTCAGACGCAAGAAAATAAGGATATTAGCATTCAACATGAGAATTGGTTCTAGATGTGTAAAATTGTGGTTATGTAAATACCTTGCCAGAGTTTTCTTTGTTTCCCACGATAGTTTGACAAGCAAGCCTCCAAGATTCGGGTTTCTGCAAAATATAAATAAGGAAGAAAAATGGAATATTAGAAATTGTTATTTTTTATTTATAGGATAGAGCTGTAAATCATAAAATAATAACTTGCGCCACAAAAAAGTTGTTCTAATTGACACGCTACGAACAAATTTTCATCATCTGGCACGAATCTCAAGACGATATTTTAAGCATGAAGCATTTAAATCTTGATAAAAAGTCATCCAGAACTCTGATTTCAGCAAACTTATAGTCAAACTGACCGGCTTGATGAGACAGACCTAATGAATAAAAACTAGCCCAATCCAAGTCAAATCAAGTCATTGAACCACACTTAAATGATTTCCGGATACATTTGAAAGATCAAAGGGTTGTCGAATATGACAAGTTTATATTCGAATCAAGCGGCTCGACAAGACGAATCCAGCGAGCCCACGATCACTCAATTCTGACATTATTAAGACACAAATGTCCAATAAACGTCGTATGATCAAGGGAAACTCTCCAGATCTTCCAATCAAAATGATTCATATTCCTGAATTAATTGCAACCAAAACACTATAAATAGTCTCATCCCTCTCAGGAGGGGCTGAAGTCTGGAGAAAGAGCCTGAGACCTTGAGAAGAAGTTGTAGTTCAACATCACCGTCGATCGTCGTCGAACACCGCTGACCTCCGTCGTCGACTACCGCCAACCTCTGTAGTCGACCACCGCCGATCGCAGTTGACCATCGCCGACCCCCGAAGACCATAACCGATCGTCGTCGACCTCCACCAACCATCATCGATCACCACCAACCAGACGCTCTCAGTCAACGTAGTAATCTGAAAAAAATAGTTACCCTTTCCAGTCTGTGGGATAAAAGATTTCTATAATCATCAATCAATAATAGATTTTCGCAACTCGGTCAAACAACGTGGTTTTTCCCTTTACAAACTTTTCACGTAAAAACTTCTAGAGTAATTAATGTCTTTTATTTTTCATCTGAGTGTGTGCAGAATTCTCGTACAACGCTAAGACGATAATCCGTTACTCTACCGCCGCGAATTTTTTGGCATGCATCACTAACCATGCCTTAATTTTGATGCAAGAGGGTTAACTAAAGACAAAATTTTTGTCCTTTATCGCTACTGGCTACAATCAACTGCTAAAGTCAACATGGATTTGAGTGAGCGGGTCGAGTCAACCAAGGGCAAGACCAATCAAGATGAAATTTATCAGAAGAGATTACACCAATATAATTTCTTTGCTTTAGACAAACATTGTCCTAAAAATCTAAGCATTACAAAACTAGCCCAGAAAAAGCCTATTAATAAACCATTGGATCATTCAAATGGAAGAATTTGGTTATATGGATTATCCACTAGATTTTCATGAAAATTCTAGAAGAAGACTTCACATCTTCCACTGTTGTCGATGAGTTCCTCCATCTTCAACAAAGTTTTTATCAGCAATTGAAGCCCTCATCATGGCCATCCCCTTGGTCATCACCCACTATCATCATCCACTATAACTTCCCTTGCTTGTTTGGTTGTCATCAGTAGTGCCCATATTTAGAGGCGACCATTCGATCGATTTGGATGGATAGGTTTTTAAATTGGTCAAATCGATTGCAACAGATATCCAAAATCCGTCAAACCAAACCAATTAAAATTTTGATAAAGCCAAATTGAAATTTAATTTGGATTAAAAGGTTTGGCTATAAACAAACTGAAATTTAGTTATTAGTTAGAGCTTAATTATGAACAAACATCAAGAATTATATACATCATGTATGAGATCGATTTAATTTCACAAATCCTCCATTTAATTTTGAAATGGTTGTTTGAGGAATGGATGGTTGTGAGACACAAAGAGACAAGTGCCCGACTGAATCAATGCTTTCAAATTCGATAATATGATTAGGCTANAGATCGATTTAATTTCACAAATCCTCCATTTAATTTTGAAATGGTTGTTTGAGGAATGGATGGTTGTGAGACGCAAAGAGACAAATGCCCGACTGAATCAATGCTTTCAAATTCGATAATATGATTAGGCTGAGAGTGAAGACTAGTGAGACTTTTGAGATTCTTCTCTCTTTATTCTTTCATTCATAGTTAAAGGATAGATTGGAGCAAGAAGCGTGGGTCAACCATCATCGAAAGAGGGACTAGCATTTTGACGGTAGAGGGAGCCAAGCCTATACCTACCACTGGATCTTAACGAGGGGAGTCATCTTTGCCAGTTTGATTATTGAGGAGATTCATATGGCATTCTTACNTAGTGAGACTTTTGAGATTCTTCTCTCTTTATTCTTTCATTCATAGTTAAAGGATAGATGGGAGCAAGAAGCGTGGGTCAACCATCATCGAAAGAGGGATTAGCATTTTGACGGTAGAGGGAGCCAAGCCTATACCTACCACTGACTCTTAACGAGGGGAGTCATCTTTGCCAGTTTGATTATTGAAGAGATTCATATGGCATTCTTATGTTGGCTACGGCTTTTGATCCGCGAGATCCTTCTCTAGGATTTTTCTACTCCAAAGTGTCCTTCCCACAAATATCCCGGTCATGAGTGAGAGTCATCTTACACATTCTTTACAGATATCCCGGTCATGACTTGGTCATCTTACACCGACTTATTTGATTAAATAAAAATTAAAACCAAACCAATAATCGAAAACTGAATATTGAGATTTTAAAAGCAAAAAGCATAAATGAATTTTGAAACCGAAATAAATCAAACTTGTTAGGTCCGATTCGATTTTCGGCTTTCACCGAATAATACAAACCCCTACTCATTCTAACTTATGATCGACCCAAAAATTGCTTCTAAGCTTTTGTTATTAAAACCTTTGGGCCCCCAAAGTCCTCATTGTCTTAGGGTCCCCTTGGGGCCGCTTTTTTAGAGAGGGCCCCAAACCGCGACATTTCTTCGTTTGGAAGCCAGATTCGCGGCGGCCGACTGCTGAAATTCGCGGAAAGCGGGCAGCGGGATCCCCCCCGCGGCTTTGCGTTCGCCCCACTAATATTACCTATTACCCCCGCCCCGCGATCCATGCTGTCTCGCGAACGCTCCCGTCTCTTGCCCTATTCCGCCTGGTGTTCCCGAGCCTTCTCGCGAAGTCCCCTGTTACTTCTTTATCCTCGACGAAGCAGGTAATCGTTGAGCTCCCTGAGAAGAAATATCGGCGAGGGGAGCAAGGAAGGCGCGTCTAGCTCAAGCCCTGGATTCTTACATCAGAAACACTGAAGAGATGTTCCAGGTGATTCCCGATCTTCCACTTCTCGATGTCTTCATTTTCCTTATTTCCTCTTTATGGTTTTTAGATACTGGAGAAACTTGCAGCCTCTTCTCTCGAGAAACTGGAGTGGTCGCAAGTCATTAGGGGATGAAGCATCCAAGCAAGCCATTATAGGTATCCCTGTCCTTTGTTTCTCTTTCCTTTTGGAAATTTCTATTTCTTGATTCTATTATTGGCGTGGTGTTCGTATCAAAATCAAATAGTGTTTTTTTTTTTACTGAATTTACCTGAAAAGCTCTTCTAAATCTCTTTAGGTTTAAAATGATATTATTTGACTTCAGTCTACATTTTTTTTCATTTGATTATGTAATTTCTAACACTAATAAACGATCATTTGAAGGGTGATTATGAGCCAAAAGTTATTTTTCCAATTTTTAAGATAAGGAGAAGAAGAGGCACATTATTTTTCTATTGTTTAATCAACTTTTTGATGCTTAAAAAAAAATTCAAACAAAAATTTTGATCACACTAGCTTGACAAATGATGTAATTAATCAAAAAACATCTATTGGAAAGATAATTTACAAAATCTTGGCTATGATTTTCATGAATTATGGTTTTTACCTTTCCCTTTATCACATTCGGTACTCCATGTTAAGTAAGTCGGGCATCTTAATTTTTAAATTGTTTTGAATTAAAATTCTACTTCAGAAGTATCAAATATGTCGTTGTCACAGTTCTGTTTTAAACAGTTTTACCAAACAGGGGCAACATGGTTATTTTTCTAGAAAAAACTGCCCCAATGCTATTTTCACNTATTTGACTTCAGTCTACATTTTTTTTCATTTGATTATGTAATTTCTAACACTAATAAACGATCATTTGAAGTGTGATTATGAGCCAAAAGTTATTTTTCCAATTTTTAAAATAAGGAGAAGAAGAGACACATTGTTTTTCTATTGTTTAATCAACTTTTTGATGCTTCAAAAAAAAATTCAAACAATAATTTTGATCACACTAGCTTGACAAAAGATGTAATTAATCAAAAAACATCTATTGGAAAAATAATTTACAAAATCTTGGCTATGATTTTCATGAATTATGGTTTTTACCTTTCCCTTTATCACATTCGGTACTCCATGTTAAGTAAGTCGGGCATCTTAATTTTTAAATTGTTTTGAATTAAAATTCTACTTCAGAAGTATCAAATATGTCGTTGTCACAGTTCTGTTTTAAACAGTTTTACCAAACAGGGGCAACGTGATTATTTTTCTAGAAACAACTTCCCCAAAGCTATTTTCATACAGCTGCACCAAACAGACAGTCAGTTTTCCCACAATAGCTTCCCCGCAGCAGTTTCCTGGAGCAGCGCAGCTGTAGCTGCGCCAAGCAGAGCNACCTAATGTTTATGGGTGTTATCCACCTGCAATGAATTCCCTGAGCCCACCATGCTGCCAATAATGCTCAGGACACTGCCATATAGCTGCTAAATAATGGTGTTTCTCACTGCAATTGAGCGATCTCTAGCCTTACGCTTCATGGGATGTCCTATACGATATTATGATTGGAGATTAAATGGTTTATCCAAAAATTACATATATGTCATCTCTTTGTCCCCAAACTCACATGTTTTTGCTTAAATAATGTCCTTTTGTGCACCTAACACAAAAAAGCCTTTTCCATACCTTAATAGTCTTTCTAATCATGTTATTGGCAAGAATTTTCATGTAAAGAGTTGTGCACAACGATTGTTGTGGTATATATATATATAGAAAAAATAGAAGAACGATCTTTGACGAAGCGAAAAAATAGAACGATAAATTTCACACCAGAAAACAGTAACACAGCAAAACACACAGATTTATATTGTTCGGCAAATTGCCTACGTCCATGGAGTTGCAGATGATTTTACTACTTGAGGAATTTACACCAGTCGATCGTCTCGACTTACAAGAGGGATCTCTCACTTCCTTGCTCTCTCTTCTTCTCTCTCTATATTGACATACACCGAAAAAGATAAACTTACAAGAGAAATAAACTCAATTTCTCTTCTGTCACAAGCCACCAAGAAGAAAAAACCAAGGGAGAAAAATCTTCTTCTTTCTTCTTACTTCTTCCTTCTACAGCAAGAAACTACTGCTTTCCTTCTCTTTTTTANCACCGAAAAAGATAAACTTACAAGAGAAATAAACTCAATTTCTCTTCTGTCACAAGCCACCAAGAAGAAAAAGCCAAGGGAGAAAAATCTTCTTCTTTCTTCTTCCTTCTACAGCAAGAAACTACTGCTTTCCTTCTCTTTTTTTATCCTGTAGAAGCTTTCTCACCTGTAGCAGTAGATCACATCGAAGGGGAGGAGAGGAGGCTACTATTCGAGACATAAAAAGGAGTGGGGCGGCGTCGATTCGCAAAACGACAGAAGAGGCGGGAACAGTTCGCGACAGAGGGAAGCGAGAGCGATTCACGAACAGCCGGGTCACGACCCTTCGCGATCGGGAACAGATAGCGAGAGAGGGATCGCGAGGTTTCGCGATCGGGAGTGGGAACTGGCGGACGGGAGCAGGTATAGATCTCCACATTTAACAAATCTCCCACTTAGAGACCAATACACAGACTACAACTTCTTCTTCCTCAAACTGATATTCTCTACTAGCGGTGTCGTCCTTTTCTTCAAACATGAATCCTCCACCTCTGCAACTCAAAATTTTTGTCTTCACACCAAAAGACCAACTGAAGTTGCACACTGCTTCAGTTTCTCAAGAATAACATCCTTAGCCAACATATCAGCAGGGTCAACATAGTCTTGCAACTCCAAGCTATTCCTTGGGTTACTCTTGTATCTGCTTATCACTCCCACTGCATGGACAATATCTTGTCTCTACTGAAAGCCTTTTTCAACAAGTCTAGCCTTATACCTCTTACTGTCATCAAGCTCTATCTTCACCCGGTACACCAACTTATTGTGTAATGTCTTCTTCACAGGTGGAAGTTCCATCAGCTCCCTCTTCCCCGAATTTTTATCTTGCAAAATTTCTTCACAGCTCTGTGGTTCTCCACTATTTGTCTGTGAAACTATAGGAATAGGTGTCTGATACACCTAAAATATAGTGCTTTTAGACGCATTTTTATACATATTACGCATTTTTATACATATTTTTGAGATATTGAGTTTTAATGGAATGTATTTGTGTGTTTTTCTTTCAAATACAAGTAAAAAGGTAAAAAATGCTGAAAGGAATGAAAAATGATCAAATTTGGAGCAAAGAGATGAAAATTGTGCTAAAGTGTTTTGGCGCCTGAGCTCCAGATCCGGTGCTTAAGTGCTGGTTAAACAGAGAAGGCCACGCCTAAGCGCCAGAGGTCCCGCTTTTAAGCACCAGAGGCAGTTATTTGACGGTTTTCTTCATTTGGCCGAATTTTGAAGAGATATTTAAGACACATATTGGCTAAAGAATGTGGTTATGACCACTAGAAATAAAAATATTATTAAAAGACTTATGAAAAGAGGCATCTTTTGGAAAATACATCGAATTGAGACACATTTTGAAGAGTTATCAAGACACCTCTTGGAGATATATAAAAAAACAGTTGAGACTTTTTAAAGTGTGCTTGAAAGTTCTGAAAAATGTTGAAAATGAGAGAGTTTTGGAGAGATTTTCAGACACCACAAATTTACTTTATCCTTTTTGTTTTTAGTTTATTTTGATAGTGTTGTAAAAGAGAAGAGATTCAAAGGAGCTTCAAGAGTTTGGTGGAGAATTTGAGATAAGTTTTTATCTTCTGTTTTGAACTACTTCTGGTTTTAATTGAGATTTCTTGTTAGTCCGACAATGATTTCTACTTTTAAACTAAAATGTGGTTTTGTTTTCTCCATGGATTCTGAGTAGTTTTCTTTATCTTTCTTCTTAAAATGATAAGTAATTAAAATGTTAGATGAAAGTTGTGAAGAGTATTGATCTTTAATGTTCGAAGAAGTTGTGATGATTTAAATCCATGAACTTCATTTACTTCTTGATTTGACATATCCAGATGTTAAAATTTGTTATGAGAACATGTAAAAACCGGACTGGTATTTGTCAGTCAACAATTGAAAATAATCACATGAGGTTGTATGAATGAGAATGTAATTCATATGATTTAGTGCAAATAAATAGAAAAATATCTTTGAAGGGTGTAGAGTTAGAGGACTTTAAAGTGATAGGTTAAAGCCCCCAACTTGGTTTATTGTTTTAGGTTCTGATACGAGATGTTAGCCCACAAGTAGAGGGAATCGAAGGAACTTTAGAGTGAGAGCTGTTATCTTCCCTGTCTAGCCGGTTTTCAAAACTATTCAAACTTTAAATTATCAAATATTTTTATAGCATCTCTAGTAAGGGTAAAAAATATAATTGCTCATATTTGACACAACACAATTTGCATACTATCACAACAGAATTTCTATGCTTATTACTGATTCATGATAAAGAGAGATATTTTCAAATTTAGTGTTTTTCTTTTACATAAACTCAAGTTATTTTTTAAATTGTTATTATTTTGTCAAAATATCAAAAATACAAAAAAGATTTAAATTTTAATTACTACGAATAAATCTCTAGTTTAAGTAATTTTCTTTTTAAAATAGAAAGTTTTCTGTTCAATAGAGCATATTGCATCATTTCTCTGTGGGTTCGATATTCAGGTTTTAATCAAAAAGTCAAAAATACAAAAAAGATTTAAATTTTAATTACTGCGAATAAATCTCTAGTTTAAGTAACTTTCTTTTTAAAATAGAAAGTTTTCTGTTCAATAGAGCATATTGCATCATTTCTCTGTGGGTTCGATATTCAGGTCTTAATCAAAAAGTCAAAAATACAAAAAAGATTTAAATTTTAATTACTGCGAATAAATCTCTAGTTTAAGTAATTTTCTTTTTAAAATAGAAAGTTTTCTGTTCAATAGAGCATATTGCATCATTTCTCTGTGGGTTCGATATTCAGGTTTTAATCAAAAAGTCAAAAATACAAAAAAGATTTAAATTTTAATTACTGCGAATAAATCTCTAGTTTAAGTAACTTTCTTTTTAAAATAGAAAGTTTTCTGTTCAATAGAGCATATTGCATCATTTCTCTGTGGGTTCGATATTCAGGTCTTAATCAAAAAGTCAAAAATACAAAAAAGATTTAAATTTTAATTACTGCGAATAAATCTCTAGTTTAAGTAATTTTCTTTTTAAAATAGAAAGTTTTCTGTTCAATAGAGCATATTGCATCATTTCTCTGTGGGTTCGATATTCAGGTTTTAATCAAAAAGTCAAAAATACAAAAAAGATTTAAATTTTAATTACTGCGAATAAATCTCTAGTTTAAGTAACTTTCTTTTTAAAATAGAAAGTTTTCTGTTCAATAGAGCATATTGCATCATTTCTCTGTGGGTTCGATATTCAGGTCTTAATAAAAAAGTCTTATATTACTTGATAACGATATGTATACTTGCGTAGTATCCCATAATATAAATTAAAGAGTTAAATTCTTATTTTCTTCAGGATCAAGTTCTAACTCTGTTGCAAAGTAACAAAATATAACTGAAAATATAATCAGAAACATTGTTATACTGTTGCATATAAGTAGTTATCGGGGATTAGTGCCCCGAACTCACTCTCTACCACATTCAACGCATCTCCTTTTGCAAGATATACTTTCTCAAGGTCACTTGCAATATAATTTCACATCAATTCCCAATAGAATGTTGTAAGAAAAGAAGCCCCTGAATCCAATATCTAGTTATCAACATAACTATGCACTGCCAACAGTAGTGCATTTTGTATTCCTTCAGTACCACATTTGTACTATCATTTTTCATCTTCTTGGGATTTCTGCAGTTCCTATTTATGTGGCTAGCCTTGCCACAATTCCAGCAGGTTGTTCGCTGACCAAATTTCGATTTTTATCTCCCTCTATTTGAGTTCTTGTTATGTGATCTCCCTCTGAAATCAACATTCAGTGTCGAACTCAAACCTAAGATCTCGTCAAAATCTTTCCTGCGCACTTTCTCAGTCAAAATCTAATCACGAATATCTTCATATTTCAGTTTAGATTTACCTGCAGGTGTTGAGCATTAAAATCAAAATCAATTTCAACTGATGACAATTGATTTGTGATAGTATTGATATCATTCAGGTGTTGAGCAACTGAAACACCTTCTGTCATCTTCAAATTAAATAACTGGTTCATCAAGTACACCTTGTTATTTGCCGATGACTTTTCATACATATCAGATAAGACTTCCATGAGATCTGCAGCCGTCTTTTCCTTGACGACGTTGTGTGCAACGGACTTTGATTGGGTCAATCGAATAACCCCCAGAACCTGTCGATCCAACAGATTCCATTCAGTCTCATCCATCATTTCAGATCTTTTCTCCAACAACGGAAGATGAAGTTTCTTCCCATAGAGATAATCCTCTATCTGTATTTTTCAATAACCAAAATCTATATCATCAAACTTCTCGATCCCTAAAACCTTCACTTCATCTGCAACCATCGTCTTTTCATAAATCTGAAACCAAGGATCCCTTATACCATTTGTTGTGGTATATATATNGTGGTTTTGTTTTCTCCATGGATTCTGAGTAGTTTTCTTTATCTTTCTTCTTAAAATGATAAGTAATTAAAATGTTAGATGAAAGTTGTGAAGAGTATTGATCTTTAATGTTCGAAGAAGTTGTGATGATTTAAATCCATGAACTTCATTTACTTCTTGATTTGACATATCCAGATGTTAAAATTTGTTATGAGAACATGTAAAAACCGGACTGGTATTTGNAGATTTCTTGTTAGTCCGACAATGATTTCTACTTTTAAACTAAAATGTGGTTTTGTTTTCTCCATGGATTCTAAGTAATTTTCTTTATCTTTCTCCTTAAAATGATAAGTAATTAAAATGTTAGATGAAAGTTGAGAAGAGTATTGATCTTTAATGTTGGAAGAAGTTGTGATGATTTAAATCCATGAATTTCATTTACTTCTTGATTTGACATATCCAGATGTTAAAATTTGTTATGAGAACATGTAAAAACCGAACTGGTATTTGTCAGTCAACAATTGAAAATAATCACATGAGGCTGTATGAATGAGAATGTAATTCATATGATTTAGTGCAAATAAATAGAAAAATATCTTTGAAGGGTGTAGAGTTAGAGGACTTTAAAGTGATAGGTTAAAGCCCCCAACTTGGTTTATTGTTTTAGGTTCTGATACGAGATGTTAGCCCACAAGTAGAGGGAATCGAAGGAACTTTAGAGTGAGAGCTGTTATCTTCCCTGTCTAGCCGGTTNGGACTTTAAAGTGATAGGTTAAAGCCCCCAATTTGGTTTATTGTTTTAGGTTCTGATACGAGATGTTAGCCCACAAGTGGAGGGAATCGAAGGAACTTTAGAGTGAGAGCTGGTATCTTCCCTGCCTAGCCGGTCTTCAAAACTATTCAAACTTTAAATTATCAAATATTTTTATAGCATCTCTAGTAAGGGTAAAAAATATAATTGCTTATATTTGACACAACACAATTTGCATACTATCACAACAGAATTTCTATGCTTATTACTGATTCATGATAAAAAGAGATATTTTCAAATTTAGTGTTTTTCTTTTACATAAACTCAAGTTATTTTTTAAATTGTTATTATTTTGTCAAAATATCAAAAATACAAAAAAGATTTAAATTTTAATTACTACGAATAAATCTCTAGTTTAAGTAATTTTCTTTTTAAAATAGAAAGTTTTCTGTTCAATAGAGCATATTGCATCATTTCTCTGTGGGTTCGATATTCAGGTTTTAATCAAAAAGTCAAAAATACAAAAAAGATTTAAATTTTAATTACTGCGAATAAATCTCTAGTTTAAGTAACTTTCTTTTTAAAATAGAAAGTTTTCTGTTCAATAGAGCATATTGCATCATTTCTCTGTGGGTTCGATATTCAGGTTTTAATCAAAAAGTCAAAAATACAAAAAAGATTTAAATTTTAATTACTGCGAATAAATCTCTAGTTTAAGTAATTTTCTTTTTAAAATAGAAAGTTTTATGTTCAATAGAGCATATTGCATCATTTCGCTGTGGGTTCAATATTCAGGTTTTAATAAAAAAGTCTTATATTACTTGATAACGATACGTATACTTGTGTAGTATCCCATAATATAAATTAAAGAGTTAAATTCTTATTTTCTTCAGGATCAAGTTCTAACTCTGTTGCAAAGTAACAAAATATAACTGAAAATATAATCAGAAACATTGTTATACTGTTGCATATAAGTAGTTATCGGGGATTAGTGCCCCGAACTCACTCTCTACCACATTCAACGCATCTCCTTTTACAAGATATGCTTTCTCAAGGTCACTTGCAATATAATTTCACATCAATTCTCAATAGAATGTTGTAAGAAAAGAAGCCCCTGAATCCAATATCTAGTTATCAACATAACTATGCACTGCCAGCAGTAGTGCATTTTGTATTCCTTCAGTACCACATTTGCACTATCATTTTCCATCTTCTTGGGATTTCTGCAGTTCCTATTTATGTGACTAGCCTTGCCACAATTTCAACAGGTTGTCCGCTGACCAAATTTCGATTTTTATCTCCCTCTGTTTGAGTTTTTGTTATGTGATATCCCTCTGAAATCAACATTCAGTGTCGAACTCAAACCTAAGATCTCGTCAAAATCTTTCCTGCGCACCTTCTCAGTCAAAATCTAATCACGAATATCATCATATTTCAGTTTAGAATTACCTGCAGGTGTTGAGCATTAAAATCAAAATCAATTTCAACTGATGACAATTGATTTGTGATAGTATTGATATCATTCAGGTGTTGAGCAACCGAAACACCTTCTGTCATCTTCAAATTAAATAACTTGTTCATCAAGTATACCTTGTTATTCGCCGATGACTTTTCATACATATCTGATAAGACTTCCATGAGATCTGCAGCCGTCTTTTCCTTGACGACGTTGTGTGCAACGGACTTCGATTGGGTCAATCGAATAACCCCCAGAACCTGTCGATCCAACAGATTTCATTCAGTCTCATCCATCATTTCAGATCTTTTCTCCAACAACGGAAGATGAAGTTTCTTCCCATAGAGATAATCCTCTATCTGTATTTTTCAATAACCAAAATCTATATCATCAAACTTCTCGATCCCTAAAACCTTCACTTCATCTGCAGCCATCGTCTTTTCATAAATCCGAAACCAAGGATCCCTTAGACCATTTGTTGTGGTATATACATATAGAAAAAATAGAAGAACAATCTTTGATGAAGCGAAAAAATAGAACGAGAAAATTCATACCAGAAAATAGTAACACAGCGGAACACACAGATTTGCACGGTTCGACAAATTGTCTATNCAATCTTTGATGAAGCGAAAAAATAGAACGAGAAAATTCATACCAGAAAATAGTAACACAGCGGAACACACAAATTTGCACGGTTCGACAAATTGTCTATGTCCACGGAGTTGCAGAGGATTTTACTACTTGAAAAATTCACACCAGTCGATCGTCTCGACTTACGAGAGGGATCTCTCACTTCCTTGCTCTCTTTTCTTCTCTCTCTGCATCGAGATACACCTAAGAAGATAGACTTACAAGAGAAATAAACTCAATTTCTCTTCTGTCACAAACCACCAAGAAGAATAAGTCAGGGGAGAACAATCTTCTTCTTCTTTCTTCTTACTTCTACTACAAGGAACTACTGTTTTCCTTCTATTCCTTTATCCCATAGAAGCTTTCTCATCTTTAGCAGTTGATCACACCGAAGGGGAGGAGAGGAGGCTAATATTCGCAACATAAAAAAGAGCGCGGGGCGGCGTCGTGAACAACAAGGTCGCGACCTTTCACGATCGGGAACACGGAGCGGGAGCGGGAGCGGGATCGTGATGTTTCGCGATCAGGAGTGGGAACTGGAGAACGAGAGCAGGGTATAGGTCTCCACATTTANTTCTCATCTTTAGCAGTTGATCACACCGAAGGGGAGGAGAGGAGGCTAATATTCGCAACATAAAAAAGAGCGGGGCGGCGTCGATTCACGAAACAATAGAAAAGGTGGGAACAGTTCGCGACTAAGAGAAGCGGGCGGTTCGTGAACAACAAGGTCGCGACCTTTCACGATCAGGAACACGGAGCGGGAGCGGGAGCGGGATCGTGATGTTTGGCGATCAGGAGTGGGAACTGGCGAACGGGAGCAGGGTATAGGCCTCCACATTTNTCTTCACCCGGTACACCAACTTATTGTGTAATGTCTTCTTCACAGGTGGAAGTTCCATCAGCTCCCTCTTCCCCGAATTTTTATCTTGCAAAATTTCTTCACAGCTCTGTGGTTCTCCACTATTTGTCTGTGAAACTATAGGAATAGGTGTCTGATACACCTAAAATATAGTGCTTTTAGACGCATTTTTATACATATTACGCATTTTTATACATATTTTTGAGATATTGAGTTTTAATGGAATGTATTTGTGTGTTTTTCTTTCAAATACAAGTAAAAAGGTAAAAAATGCTGAAAGGAATGAAAAATGATCAAATTTGGAGCAAAGAGATGAAAATTGTGCTAAAGTGTTTTGGCGCCTGAGCTCCAGATCCGGTGCTTAAGTGCTGGTTAAACAGAGAAGGCCACGCCTAAGCGCCAGAGGTCCCGCTTTTAAGCACCAGAGGCAGTTATTTGACGGTTTTCTTCATTTGGCCGAATTTTGAAGAGATATTTAAGACACATATTGGCTAAAGAATGTGGTTATGACCACTAGAAATAAAAATATTATTAAAAGACTTATGAAAAGAGGCATCTTTTGGAAAATACATCGAATTGAGACACATTTTGAAGAGTTATCAAGACACCTCTTGGAGATATATAAAAAAACAGTTGAGACTTTTTAAAGTGTGCTTGAAAGTTCTGAAAAATGTTGAAAATNGTTTGATTTCATATTTTTCTAAAATTATATATATATACGTAAATTAAAACGTCCTTCCGAAGTGGGCGACGGGATTTCGATTCCGGTTGCCGATAGCTTCTTACGGGCGACCCCCAAACATAACTTTCTCCTTTTAAGCGCCGACAAANTCCCACAATGCTAATCTTTTGTATCTTCGTGTTTATGAAAAGAAAAAAGTAAATGAAATCAACCATCAGNATTCCAAGATAATGAAATCCATTCAAGTAAGGCTTTATAGTTTTTCTCTTTTTTTGAAGTAAAATAAAGCTCGTTTCACTTCCCACAATGCTAATCTTTTGTATCTTCGTGTTTATGAAAAGAAAAAAGGTAAATGAAATCAACCATCAGTCTCCTCTGATTTACTGCACATAAGTTTGTTCAAGAACATGCCTTCTTCAAATAACGCTTCTCAGTGTCCGTCTTTTCATTCAGTAGATCCTTTCCATCAATAATCTGAAAATTTAATATATATATATATATATAAGAAAATTTTGATGAAATAATTTTAGAGAATAATGCTTTGATAGAATGAAAAACAGGCAGTGTAACGGAAGGCAGCAAAGTAGGAGGAAAATGAATAAGTGCAACAAATTTACACTACCTTTAAAAACAAAAGGAAAAAAAAAATTGAGATACAAAACAGCATTCAACAAATTTTTTTTTTTTTTTCTTAAAACAAAATAAATTGCCAAGATTGTTTGATTTAATGTATACAACAATGAATGCATTGTTGTATGAGCTCTTAACACAACTAATTAGACAAATTGTNAGGCAGTGTAACGGAAGGCAGCAAAGTAGGAGGAAAATGAATAAGTGCAACAAATTTACACTACATTTAAAAACAAAAGTAAAAAAAAAATTGAGATACAAAACAGCTAATTGAACAAATTGTTTTNAGGCAGTGTAACGGAAGGCAGCAAAGTAGGAGGAAAATGAATAAGTGCAACAAATTTACACTACATTTAAAAGCAAAAGTAAAAAAAAAATTGAGATACAAGACAGCATTCAACAAATTGGTTTTTTTCTTAAAACAAAATAAATTGCCAAGATTGTTTGATTTAATGTATAGCACAATGAATGCATTGTTGTATGAGCTCTTAACACAACTAATTAGACAAATTGGAGTAATATTATTGCTATTCAGAGATATAAGATAAGAAAATCATGACAAGGTTTCATCAGTTAACAAAATAACTATGTAAATTTTTTATTAGGTAAATTTTTTATTGGACTATTAATAACCTTCCACTGAATTAAAAGTTGAGACAACAACTAATTAGAACTACATATAAACCTGATACCCTACTTACATGTCTGTGAAATAATTAATCAATATATATCAGCTACCAGTGATTTTTATACCAAAAAAAGCATTCAAGAAGAAATAAACATTTCAATAGAAGATTCAACAGATTGGTTCAGCACCCTTTTGAGGATTTTATGTGAACCCTATTTTATGTGGTGCAAAATTTTAAAGCACGTTTATACATTTAAATCCACGTACATCTCATCGCTGACCTTTCCTGCGCTGGAGCAAAACCAATGCAACCGCTCATCCCCATCCTACTGTGCCCACTATCACCACACAGAAGATCTTGCAACTCCTATCGAGTCTCTCCCTTGACCCAGTTCTTTCGAGCCAGCTAGGCAATGATTTGAGTGACTTACACGTCTCCTCTACCTTATGGCACATGGTTATCTGGTTACTGGCTCTCTCTTATGTCACCTTGCCCAACATTATCATTTAGCCTCATTTCCCTTTTTTGCCCTCATATACTTCCTTCTCAAGCTACTCTCATATGGTGCAATTACTCCATACCTTATAGATCAAGTGATTGCCACATCCTTGTTTACCACTTCGACAACAACCTAACATGCCCAAGAAACAAGCCATGTCAACCACCTTCCTGCCCATATCTTAGATATTATGAAACATGTGGCACTCAATGTCAAATGATCGAGTAGTGCCCCATTATTAGCTGATTACTTCACGATCTACGACATACATCTGCTCACTAGCACCTAATGTTCATGGGTGTTATCCCCTGAGCCCACCATGCTGCCAATAATGCTCAGGCCACTGCCATATAGCTGCTAAATAATGGTGTTTCTCACTGCAATTGAGCGATCTCTTCCCTTACGCTTCATGTGATGTCCTATATGATATTAAGATTGGAGATTAAATGGCTTATCCAAAAATTACATATATGTCATCTCTTTGTCCCCAAACTCATACGTTTTTGCTTAAATAATGTCTTTTGTGCACCTAACACAAAAAAAGCCTTTTCCATACCTTAATAGTCATTCTAATCATGTAAATAGCAAGAATTTTCATGTAAAGAGTTGTGCACAAGGATTGTTGTGGTATATATATATATATATATATATATATATAATAGAATAACGATCTTTGACGAAGGAAAAAAATAGAACGAGAAAATTCACACCAGAAAACAGTAACACAGCGTAACACAGATTTATGTGGTTCGGCAAATTGTCTACCTCCATAGAGTTGCAAATGATTTTACTACTTGATGAATTTACACCAGTCGATTGTCTCGAATTACAAGAGGGATCTCTCACTTCTTCGCTCTCTCATCTTCTCTCTCTACAACGAGATACATCAAAAAAGATAAACTTACAAGAGAAATAAACCCAATTTCTCTTCTGTCACAAGCCACCAAGAAGAAGAAGCTAAGGGAGAACAATCTTCTTCTTCTTTCTTCTTCCTTCTACTGCAAGAAACTACTGGTTTCCTTCTCTTTCTTATTCCGTAGAAGCTTTCTCACTTGTAGCAGTTGATCACACCGAAGGGGAGGAGAGGAGGCTACTATTCGAGACATAAAAAGGAGCGGGGCGGCGTCGACTCGCAAAATGGCAGAAGAGGCGGGAACAGTTCGCGACAGAGGGAAGCGGGAGCGGTTCGCGAATAGCCGGGTCAAGACCTTTCGCGATCGGAAACAGCGAGCGGGAGAGGGATCGCGATGTTTCGTGATCGGGAGTGGGAACTAGAGAATGGGAGCGGGTATTGATCTACACGTTTAACAAATCTCCCACTTGGAGACCGATCAAGCTAATAAAGTACTTGAAGAACTCAGGATTCTTCAGAGGATGTACGAGAATAAAGTCGCATACTGCAAGAGCAATTCAAGCAAAAATAATGCATAGAGTGATATTCTTCCAGACGTTAAAACAATAGAGAATCGTCTTGACAGCCTCATCAGCGTTACAACACAGGTGGTTTACCAAGGCCTAGAAAAATAAGTGTGATTTTCATGATGTATATTCGATAAGATCTTTTCTCGTATGCATATGTATTTTCATCTGTATTGTCGTCTGTATTGTATTGTACTATGTCTAAAACGTTAGCATCTTGTGAAGTTGTAGTGAGCCCACAATTATTATTATCTGCCGGCCAGGTTGGTCATTATGTGTGTGAGTGGGTACAGAAAAGATGTCATACCGCCCACGGTTTTCTTCTTTCCGGCCCGTGGTTTTGGCTAGTGGAATTCATCTTTTCCTAAGATGAAATCCTAACCGTCCACGCATTATGGGAATGATTCCCCACTAATATGGCCACGTTATCCTTTCGGTTTGGTTTTGATTCCTATCTTCGTCTTCCTCTCTATATAAGGAAGACTAATGTATGAGTTGCAGTCAGTCTGGTCTGAAGCCAAGTGTCTACTTCTCTTATTTTGTGAGTGTTTCTAATATAATCTGTTCAAGTTTTATGCAAGTTAATTTCTTTAAGTTTTGTTTTCCGGCTATAAGTTCTTTGTCCAAGCCGGCGATCTCCCGTTTCCGTCTCCTTTTTGGTATCAGAGCTATGTTGGGGTGAACATCTTATAGTATTTTAAGGGATCTTAGTAAGAATCTTGATGAGTTGATTTGTCAATCTTTCTCATGTTATTTAGCTATCTTTTATACCTCTTGACTTATGATTTTGATTACTTGATTTAAATTTTCAGAAGTAATTTTTATGAATCTGTTTTCATTCTATATTATTATTTTTATATTATTTTAAATTAAGAAGCTGCTGCTTAGTATTATCAGTTAGTAGTCCCGAGTGCCTTGAAGAGATCTCCGAGAATAGTAGGAGCACTGAGGAATTGTAAGGACGAAAATGATATACTGAGTATGCTCAGGAACTTAATTTGAGATTTTATGAATTTAATTATATATTTTGAACTTCAGATTTGTGAAAGTTTCTGAAATTCTTAAATATGTTTGACTAATCATATAATTAAGAAGTATAAGGATGATAGTTCAAGGCATGGGCAAGTCAAGTAAGACAACTTATCATTTTTCTGAAAGGTGAACTTAGAATACTAATCTTCTTGTATATTATTCCCAACTTCTGCTCTGTATATGAACGATTGGAAGCTTTCATCAGCCTACACTGATTATAAATCAGTCTTCTTAGCTACTGATTCTCTCGAACCTCCAGCGCTAGGATTTGTTAGAAAGCAGCTCTATAGTTTCCGCCTATCTTTGTGAGGGCTATCAAGCTAATAAACGAAGAGATCTTCGGCTTATGGGAGATAATAAAAAAGGAGGCGGAATAATAAAAAAGGAGGCGGAAACGGGATTGCAGTATTTTACGTGGATTATACTGCCTTAAGAAATATTGTTTCTGCTCTGATACCAAAAAGGAGGCAGAAACGGGAGATCGCCGGCTTGGGGGTCACAAAAAACTTATAGCCGGAAAACAAAACTTAAAGAAATTAACTTGCATAAAACTTGAAAAGATTATATTAGAAACACTCACAAAATAAGAGAAGTAGACACTTGACTTCAAACCAGACTGACTCCAACTCATACATTAGTCTTCCTTATATAGAGAGGAAGACGAAGATAGAAATCAAAACCAAACCGACAGGATAACGTGGCCATATTAGTGGGGAATCATTCCCATAATGCGTGGAAGGTTAGGATTTCATCTTAGGAAAAGATGAATTCCACTAGCCAAAACCACGGGCCGAAAAGAAGAAAACCGTGGGCGGTATGATCTTTTTTGTACCCACTCACACACATAATGGTCAACCTGACCGACAGATAATAATAATTGTGGGCCCACTACAGCTCCACAAGATGCTAACGTTTTAGACATAGTACAATACAATACAGACGAAAATACAGATGAAAATACATATGTACACGAGAAAAGATCTTATCGAATATACATCCTGGAAATCACACTCATTTTTCCAGACCTTGGTAAACCACCTGTGCTGTAACGCTGATGAGGCTGTCAAGACGATTCTCCATTGTTTTAACGTCTGGAAGAATATCACTCCATGCATTATTTTTGCTTGAATTGCTCTTGCAGTAGGCGACTTTATTCTCGTACATCCTCTGAAGAATCCTGAGTTCTTCAAGTACTTTATTAGCTTGATCTGACTCAATACGCCTGGCAGCTCCTCTAAGTTTGTCATGAGCATCTGCTAATATTGGGAAGTCAAAACTTTCCCATAGTAATTCCCAGTGTAGATCGTTGACATATTTGAGAATATTTGAGAGATCAAAAGAACTAGGTTGACTTCGATTGAATTCTCTTCTCCTATTCTTCTGCTGTTGCATCCATTCATGTCGCAGTTCTTGACGTTCAAGGCGCTTGTCTGGAATGTTGTGGTTCCATCGACGATCATGTATCCCTTTTCGCGTCCATTAATAAGTGTTTGATGCAATCTCTGAATATTCATCTTCTCTGATAGGATTCTTTCCTTTAGAGTTTGAGCTTCGTGCATCCATTCTTCTCCTGCAAATAGAGATTTAGCAATTTCTTCTTGACCTGCAATTAAAATAAATGTTAGTCTGGAAAGTGAGTCGGCAAAGACATTGTTCTTTCCGTCTATATGTTCAAAATGAACGACGATCCCCAATCCGTTGATGAAATCTGTGAAAGTCAGTCATCTAACTCTAGATGGTTTATTTTGGGTTGTTTTATTATAAAAGGAGATTATGGCTTGACAATCTGTTCTAAGAATAATTTCAGACTTGTCTAAGTAGTGGATTTTCAAGAAGTTCAAACTTTCCATGCAGGCATGGATTTCTGCACCGATAGTTGATTTTACCGTTGTAAACTTTCCACTTGCATATGCACATATTCTTTCAGAAGATCTAGGATCATTTTTAGCTAATTTTCATTTACATATCCCTCCCCATCCTTCCATACATTCATCCCTCTCAATAACAATATAGGCGTTTTCAGAAGAAATTTCTAAATCAGACAATTTTTGAACCAAATCTTTGATTTTTTTAATAAGCTCTCAATTATGATCTTTTAGCCTTTTATCTCCGTGTGGAGATATTTTCTGCTATAGTGGCCCTAAGAGGATTCCGAGATTCAGGATATAGCTTCGAGCGTAATTAAGAATACAAAGTCAGGATTTCATTCCTTGCTTTTCCTTTAATTTTTCATTAAGAAAATCAGCTATCTTCCTAATGATATGGGGTTGAAGCTTGATTTTTCTTCTGCCAATAACAGCTCCCAAGAATTCAATTTCATTGACTGCTATTTTCATTTTTGTCGAGGATAAAACCAATCCTTCTGCTTCCACGATTGCAAGAAATTTTTCCAAGTGTTCCTTGTATTCAGATTCATTTTTGCTGAAAATAATTATATCATCAATATATACAGCAAAGAAATTAGAGCATTTGTTAAAGCAAAAATTCATTTTTCTTTGAAAAATAGCTGGTGCATTTTTTAATCTGAATGGCATGACTAGCCATTCATATAATCCCGTTGGTGCAATAAATGTTGTCCATTCAATAGATTCAGGATGCATAGCGACCTGATGAAATCTGCTTTTCAAGTCAAATTTAGAATAAATTTGACTATTGCTTATCTTCTTTAGTAATGTATTGATACCGGGTAATGAATATTGATACTTATGAGTATTATCATTTAGAGATCTATAATTGAATACAAGTCGTTCCTTTCCTCTTATTTCCTTACCCGTTTTCGGATCAATTGATGTTCCTGAATTGACAATTATAGTCATCGTTTTGTGTCTACTCTTACTTGGTCTTATTACCTTCAATTGTAAGAGAGCCTCAATATGCTGCTCAAATTGTTCTTGCATGGTAGGGGTAACATGCTTAAGAGGCTTATCCTGTATTGTAAGATCAGGATTAATTATATCAATTTTACAGGTTATCTTATTTTTAAGCCAATGCCTCTGAGGGTTTTCCCCTATATATTCATTTTCCTGCAGCCTGTTAAATAAAGCCTTGAATCTTCTAACAAAAGAATTTTCATTGTTATCAATTATATTGGAATAAAGCGATTCAGGTTGTAGTTCATTATAGAGATCATAGTCAATTTCCAATTCAGTGATTTGTTTTGCTGTAAATTCCACATCAACCGTAGTGTCAACATGTGTGATGTCTTTATAGAATGTAACCGTGTTTCCTTCTATTCGCATGCCCCCATGCATTCTTCTTATAAAGTTACATCCTATTAATATTTGAATACTATCATTAATTTCTATAGGAAGACAATAAATTAATGGTATTCTAAAACTATGCCCGGATATGTACATTCTGTCATCCTTCATTTTTTTAGCAGAATTTGTGATAGAATTAACTCCACTAAATGTAACTTCATAATTTAATTCTTCAAGTACCTCTTTTGGGACGGCGCTTGTACTTGCACAGCATGATGTTGCTCCGGTATCCAGTATCCTCTTCAATTTGAATTTGTTAATACCTGAGATTTTAAAAGTAATTGTTAGATTGAATAACTTGGTGATGATTCTTTTTGGAGTCTTTAATACTTGTTCCTACAATATCTCAGAAAACACTTTCATTCCCTGTTCTTCATTTGAATCATCTTCTTCTTCAAGTGTTACAATCATTTTACCCTTATCTCCTAGGGTAAGTTCCTGCAAATCTTCTGATAATTGTTTTTCAACTTCTTGCTGAAGTTGTTCCTTCAGCCTTCTATTTTCTTCAACCAAATATTCTGTGTATTTAACTAGTTCATGAATTAAATTATCCTTTGATTGAAATTGTAGTAAGAATAATTTAGAACCATCTGATTATACTACTTTTAAGTTTTGTTTAAGATGCCAAATATTCTGATGATACTACGAGTACCTCGAAGAGATCTCCCAAATATAGCCCTCACGATTAATAAATTGTCTTAGTTTTTGCATGCACCACCCGACTACTGATTAGTAGAAAGCAGCAAAGCAGCTCCTGCTCTTTCTATGGAACTTTCAATCATAGCCTTCTACTTTATTATGACTCAACATTTCAACTTCATGCATGCAGCAATGCCAATTGGGTTGATGACAAGAATGAATTCACCTCCATTAACAACAACATCATGTATCTTAACCAAAAACCCATCTCTCGGAGTGCCAATAAACAAAGTACCGCAGTCTTCTTCCCCACTGATATTAAATATCTCTATGCTGCCACCACCGTTATTGAGCTCAGTGTGGTTTACTCCCTACTCACAAAACTCGGCATCCACTTTAGTCNATCCGCTCCCACCTTCGGCTGCAAATCCATGCGAGTTTCAAAAAATTGATCAGAGAAAAGCGAATGCAGGATCAAGATCTTGAGATGAGATCCCACCTTCTTACCCCGATGAACTCGACCTCTATACAGCGTTTCTCTAAGTCCGGCGAGCGATTCAGGGTTGCGAAAGTGCAGAACGGGCTCTTTCTGCTTCTCAGNAAGCGAATGCAGGATCAAGATCTTGAGATGAGATCCCACCTTCTTACCCCGATGAACTCGACCTCTATACAGGGTTTCTCTAACTCCGGCGAGCGATTCAGGGTTGGGAAAGTGCAGAACGGGCTCTTTCTGCTTCTCAGAAACCTCGTTCTGCTATGTGTAATGGAAGAGAGATAAAGGGATTGGGAGGAGAAGCGAGCTGAGGGGTTCGGTGAGATGGAGGAAGCGAGGAGAGTGACTGCCGCCATTTTTTCTCACCACGGAAGAAAAATTAAGAGTTGTCTAGTTAGTGCTCTAAAGAAAGCTCATTGTTCGTGAAAAGCTTTTACTCGGTTCGTTAGCTAGTGTTACAACTCTTCATATTTGACTCATTTTAGTTGAAATAAAAAAATATATATATATAATTATTTATATAACAATATATTATGTATATTATTTATATCTAAATTTAAATTATACAACCTCATCTGGTAATGTGGTTTTTCATCTTCTTTTACTTAGGTTTGACACAGGTTTGAATCCAACAATCTATATCTATTTTTCTAATTAATTTTAAAAGTCAATTTTAAGTCAAACACAAACACACTGTTCATGAGTCAATTTCAAAGATGAATAATTTCTAACGAGCTCAACTCGAGCTAGCTCAAGCTCGGCTCACTTAGAGCCCTATGTTTAGTGGCACACTTTTAATAGGATTTAGTCATTAATTTCAGCTAAATCAAGTCAAATATCAAAATGAGGAAAAATTAAATTCAAATCTCTTAAATTCAATTTTCTCCTATTTCGTCTCCTCTGCAACTAAAATCTGGATTTATCAAATTCAACTACAAGTCTTATTACATTGATTTATCGTTTCTCGTGTGCTCTATCTCTGTCACGAACAGACAAGGTTTCACGGATTTGATAAAATCCAATTAACTTAAATCTACATCTGCAGCCAAACGACACCTAAGCTTCGAGAGGATATGTGCGGATAAATGTGAATTTGATAATATTGATCATTATGTATGTTATCCACACGTAATATTTTTTTCATCATCACGAGTCTCACAAAGAAATATTATGTGTGAAATCCACATGCAGGTTTAATGGGGAATTCGCATGTAGACTTGATTGTATTATAGTAATATTCTGGCCTATTCGCACATAGCTGTGGCCATGACTGCTAAGCTCAATATTAGAGTCTTAGACCCGACTAAAAAGAAAGTTACACTTACACATAAGAGTCGGTTTATATTTTTTTATATAAAATTAATACTTTTATTAGTCATATCTAATGTGTGCTACAATAAAAACNGTGGCCATGACTGCTAAGCTCAATATTAGAGTCTTAGACCCGACTAAAAAGAAAGTTACACTTACACATAAGTGTCGGTTTATATTTTTTGTATAAATTTAATACTTTTATTATTCATATCTAATGTGTGCTACAATAAAAAAAATGGGAAAATTACATACTTGGCATACAATTCCCATGTATTTGCATATCTCACACCTAAATTTTCAAATTTAAATACATCGGTACATAGCATTTTATAAAGATTTGAGATTTTTGTGTAAATATGAAATTTTAGGTGTGAGAAATGTAAATACATGAGAATTGTGTGTTAAAAATT
>JXCR01140622.1:54586-70602 GCA_002079205.1 Phalaenopsis hybrid cultivar | reverse complement strand
ATCAATGGCTTCTCTCTTCATTTCATGATCTGGGTGACAGTGCGGGGGTGGAGAGAAGATGAGGTAGACTTGGAGGAGGAGGGAGATAAAACAATGGGGACGGATATATCGGAGCTCGGGAAGACCAGTAGGAGCGGACTTGTGGAGAACGATGGAGGGAAAGCAGCGGATTCAGATTATAAAATTATTTTAATTTGAAGATATATTTAAATAATAATTATTATTTTTGGGGATAATTACATATAGGCCATCCTAAACTTTTATATTTGCAAATGAACCACCCAAGTGTTTTTTTTTTTTTTTTTTTTTAACTAAAAAGCATTGGTTTTAAATTTAAAAAAATAATTGTGTATATATCTTGATGGCCACTAGTTTAGTTTATTTTATGCACCATATGATATATTTTGATTTTATTTTTAACTATTAGACAATATAGCTAAATTATTAGGAAACTTACAATTAATATTTGTATTTAAGTGTGTAAAATAATATTTGAGAGAATTGTTAATATTTCTCTCTAAATTTTCTTAGGGGTCATTTTAGTCCAGAGTATAAAATTATCACTTTAGCCCTCAAATCTTTAAAGAGATAAAAAATTGTCAATTTAGGGTATATTTGAGGCAGCTCCAACTTACTCAAAAAATTGTTGTATTTATTACATTTAAAAAAAAAAAAAAAAGTTAAACCTCAGCTAGAAAGTTGTCACCACATTAATCCAAGAGTAATGAAAAAACGCAGATTTCAATAACATTTTTTTGAAAAAACTGCAAAATACAATTTATCCAAACAAACAAAACTGCGGTGTAGACTTTCTTAACCGCCATTAAAAGAGTCTCATAAGCAAGCAAGTTTACAAAATGTTTTAAAATGCAATTTGATCCAAACTCAAATTGAAAATCATATATTTGACTTGATCATACTAGTATTCGAGTCACATTCAAATCAAAATTAGAGACTCGATTATTATTTTGACCAAATTTGAGTTCTTTCAAATTACGCGTGTTTGAGTTGGATTAAATGAGTCTTTTTTTAGTATTCATATCGAACTAAAAAAATATATGACGTATCTACTAACTGGTTTAGACTACTTACTTTTGAATCAGGTTTAAGGATCTATTTAAGGCTACTACAATTTATTAAAAAATAGTTGTGAAACTGCTGAATAATAATCTGATGCTCAAAAAGCTTTGGTGATAAACTGACAACTCAAATTTCCTTTTTTTAAAGTCAGACCACAATTAGAAAGTTATCACTGCATCTAGCCAAGAGTGGTGGAAAAACATAAATTTTATCAACAGTTTTTTTACCCAAACAGACAAAACTGCAGTGCGGCGCCGCCCCCACCATCGCACCGCCACCCCCAAACATACCATNGTTCGAATTGATATGAAAAACCGCGAGTTCGCAGAGCAACCCTAGCTCTTCCGGCAAGAACCCTGCTATGTCTCCATGGTTAAGATCGATCGATGCGACCACAATCAATCCAGGATCGGATGGATGAACCGCACAGAACACTCCGGCATAGTTGCAGACATCCGGGCCGACCCAATTGGCGGTTAAATTCATGNAAATTTTAGAGAAGGAAGACGGAGAATCACATCGGGAAACTTACCGGCGAAGCGATTGTTGCTCAGATCCAGTTCGAAGAGAAGATGCATCGATTCGAAGCTATTCGGTATAGTTCCGCAGAATCGGTTCGAATTGATATGAAAAACCGCGAGTTCGCAGAGCAACCCTAGCTCTTCCGGCAAGAACCCTGCTATGTCGCCATGGTTAAGATCGATCGATGCGACCACAATCAGTCCAGGATCGGATGGATGAACCGCACAGAACACTCCGGTATATTTGCAGACATCCGGGCCGACCCAATTGGCCNAGAGCAACCCTAGCTCTTCCGGCAAGAACCCTGCTATGTCGCCATGGTTAAGATCGATCGATGCGACCACAACCAATCCAGGATCGGATGGATGAACCGCACAGAACACTCCGGTATAGTTGCAGACATCCGGGCCGACCCAATTGGCGGTTAAATTCATCGGATCGGAGAGTATGGCCAGCTTCCATGATTGCAGAGCAATGTAAGCGTTGCGAAGGCTAGGGTTCGGGAAGGAGAAGGAAGGAGGAATCGAAACCTTATCACCGAATCCGTCGCGGTAGTAGAGGAGCTGGCGGTGGCGGATATAGCCGGCCTCTGCATCGCTGAGAGCGAGGGTGGCGGCGGGGAGCAGGGCGAAGAACAAAAGTAGCNTTCATCGGATCGGAGAGTATGGCCAGCTTCCATGATTGCAGAGCAATGTAAGCGTTGCGAAGGCTAGGGTTCTGGAAGTTGAAGGAAGGAGGAATCGAAACCTTATCACCGAATCCATCTCGGTAGTAGAGGAGCTGGCGGTGGCGGATATAGCCGGCCTCTGCATCGCTGAGGGCGAGAGTGGCGGCGGGGAGCAGGGCGAAGAAGAAAAGTAGAAGAGAAGCTATTGGAGAGGAATCAATGGCTTCTCTCTTCATTTCATGATCTGGGTGACAGTGCGGGGGTGGAGAGAAGATGAGAGAGAGTTGGAGGAGGGGGGAGATAAAACAATGGGGACGGATATATCGGAGCTCGGGAAGACCAGTAGGAGCAGACTTGTGGAGAACGATGGAGGGAAAGCAGCGGATTCAGATTATAAAATCATTTTAATTTGAAGATATATTTAAATAATAATTATTATTTTTGGGGATAATTACATATAGCCCATCCCAAACTTTTATATTTGCAAATAAACCCCCCAAGTGTTTTTTTTTTTTTTTAAACTAAAAAGCATTTGGTTTAAATTTAAAAAAATAATTGTGTATATATCTTGATGGCCACTATTTTAGTATATTTTATCCACCATGNTAAAATCATTTTAATTTGAAGATATATTTAAATAATAATTATTATTTTTGGGGATAATTACATATAGCCCATTCCAAACTTTTATATTTGCAAATGAACCCCCCAAGTGTTTTTTTTTTTTTAAACTAAAAAGCATTGGGTTTAAATTTAAAAAAAATAATTGTGTATATATCTTGATGGCCACTATTTTAGTATATTTTATCCACCATATGATATATTTTGATTTAATTTTTAACTATTAGACAATATAGCTAAATTATTAGGAAACTTACAATTAATATTTGTATTTAAGTGTGTAAAATAATATTTGAGAGAATTGTTAATATTTTTTGTTGAATTTTTTTAGGGGTCATTTTAGTCCAGAGTATAAAAGAATCAGTTTAGCCCTCAACTCTTTTAAGATGTAAAAAATTGTAAATTTAGGGTCTGTTTGAGGCAGCTACAACTTACTGAAAACTAATTGTGAATGTGTTGACTAATAATCTGATACTTAAAAAGTTGTTGTAGTTATTATATTAAAAAAAAAAGTTAAACCTCAACTATAAAGTTGTCACCACATCAATCTAGGAGTGATGAAAAAACACAAATTTCAATAACATTTTTTGGAAAAAACTGCAAAATATAATTTATCCAAACAAACAAAACTACGGTGTAGACTTTCTTAGCCGACATTAAAAGAGTCTCATAAGCAATCAAGTTTACACAATGTTGTTAAAATGCAATTTGATCCAAACACAAATTGAAAATCATATATTTGACTTGATCATACTAGTATTCGACATACATTCAAATCAAAATTAGAGACTCGATTATTATTTTGACCAAATTTGAGTTCTTTCAAATTACACGTGTTTGAGTTGGGTTAAATGAGTCTTTTTTTAGTGTTCATATCGAACTAAAAAATTATATGATGTATATATTAAATGGTTTAGACTAGTTACTTTTGAATCAGGTTTAAGGATCTATTTAAGGCTGCTACAACTTATTAAAAAATAGTTGTGAAGCTGTTGAATAATAATCTGATACTTAAAAAGCTTCGGTGGCAATTACAATTTCCTTTTTTTAAAGGCAGACCACAGTTAGCAAGCTATCACTGCATCTAGCCAGGAGTGGTGAAAAAACATAGATTTTAGCAACAGTTTTTTTACCAACAGTTTTTTTATCCAAACAGACAAAACTACGGTATAACGCTGCCCCACCATCACACCACAACCCCAAACAGACATAAGTCAAACATTTAATCGCAATATAATAAATGAGTTATGTTCAAATCAACCATATAATTTCATGAGTCAACTTTAAACAAAACCTTAATCAAAATCATCAACTTAAATTGATACCCCTACTCAAAATCAATAACACATAAAAGTTAAAAACAGCTCATACCATCCAATCAAAAAATTTCTTTTTTTTATATTTTTTAAAGAATATAAAATATTTAAATAATTAATATTATATTAATTTAAAAGCCGATTCAATTACTTCGAGGCTTATCCAACTAATATTTTTTATTTTTTTAACCCAAATATTCACAAATTTTCCCAAATATGACGTATTTAATGACGTTAGGGGTTGACTTTTTCCATATTGGCCCCTTTCTAATGTATTACCTGCGCGTTGATTGCGTCAGCATTTTTATCCCGCATGCTTGGACCTTTTCGGTCGACTCTGCCCAATGCCAGCGGAGCCGCCCAAGATGGAAATAACTAATTATGTAAATAATGATTTAATTATAAAAGATTTATATAAGGATGGAGCCCGGTTCAGTCCGCCCGTTTCTGCGCATACGCGAAAACTCCCGCTCCCGCTCTGTCGCGCAAACTCCCGGTCACGTTCGCGAAAGCGCTCCTCTGTCGCGAATAGTCGCGACGTCTCCCTTCTTGTTCGCGATAAAAGGCATCGCACGACTGCTTTAGTTTCGAAGTCACGATATTTTGTGTCCTTCTTCTGACTTCCTCGGGATAGAGGAAAAGAAGTGCAAGCAGTAGCTTCAGAAGAAAGAAGAAAGAAGAAGAAGAAAATTGTTGATGACATGTGACAAAAGAGAAATTGAGTTTATTTCTATTGTAAGTTTATCTTCTTCGGTGTATCTCGGTGTAAAGAGAGAATAAGGGAGAGCAACAAAGTGAGAGATTCCTCTTGTAAGTCGAGACAATCGACTGATGTAAATTCCTCGAGTAGTAAAATCTTCTGCAACTCCGTTGACATAGGCAATTTTCCGAATCACGTAAATTTGTGTGTTCAGCTGAGTTACTATTTTCTAGTGTGAATTTTCTCGTTCTATTTTCGCTTCGTCAAAGATCGTTATTCTATTTTAAATTTCACATATCCCACAACATACAAACCACTCAATTCCTATGTATTTGCATGTCTCTTACATACCTACCACATTACCTAAGCATGAAAATGTGAATTTCACTTTTTGAAGGTTAAAATGGTGAAATTTTGATGTAATATGAAAGATCTTGGTGATGTACATATAAAATGTAAAATTTAGAGGTTAGATGTGTAATTAACTACATATGAATTGGGTGGCATGTAAATGAATGATTTTTTTTTTTTTCCAACAACCTATTTTACATTATAATAGTTAGCAACATCAACTATGTTTTCAAACTCTTANACCAAATTTGAGTTCTTTCAAATTACACGTGTTTGAGTTGGGTTAAATGAGTCTTTTTTTAGTGTTCATATCAAACTAAAAAATTATATGATGTATATACTAAATGGTTTAGACTAGTTACTTTTGAATCAGGTTTAAGGATCTATTTAAGGCAACTACAACTTATTAAAAAATAGTTGTGAAGCTGCTGAATAATAATATGATGCTCAAAAAGCCTCAGTGACAATTACAATTTCCTTTTTTTTAGGTTAGACTGCAATTATAAAGCTATCACTGCATCTAGCTAAGAGTGATGGAAAAACATAGATTTTAGCAACAGTTTTTTTACCCAACCAGACAAAACAGCGGTGCGGCGCCGCCCCACCGTCGCACCGCCACCTCAAACGGATCATAAGTCAAACATTTAATCGCAATATAATAAATGAGTTATGTTCAAATCAACCATATAATTTCATGAGTCAACTTTAAACAAAAACCTTAATCAAAATCATCAACTTAAATTGATACCCCTACTCAAAATCAATAACACATAAAAGTTAAAAACAGCTCATACCATCCAATCAAAAAATTTCTTTTTCTTTATATTTTTTTAAAGAATATAAAATATTTAAATAATTAATATTATATTAAGTTAAAAGCCGATTCAATTACTTCGAGGCTTATCCAACTAATATTTTTATTTTTTTAACCCAAATATTCACAAATTTTCCCAAATATGACGTATTTAATGACGTAAGGGGTTGACTTTTCCCATATTGGGCCCTTTCTAATGTATTAACTACGCGTTGATTGCGTCAGCATTTTTTATCCCGCATGCTTGGACCTTTTCGGTCGACTCTGCCGAATGCCAGCCGAGCCGCCCAAGATGGAAATAACTAATTATGTAAATAATGATTTAATTATAAAAGATTTATATAAGGATGGAGCCCGGTTCAGTCCACCCGTTACTGTGCATACGCGAAAACTCCCGCTCCCGCTCTCGCTCTGTCGCGCAAACTCCCGCTCACGTTCGCAAAAGCGTTCCTCTGTCGCGAATAATCGCGACGTCTCCCTTCCTGTTCGCGATAAAAGGCATCGCACGACTTCTGCAGTTTCGAAGTCACGATTTTTTGTGTCTTTCTTCTGACTTCCTCGGGATAGAGGAAAAGAAGTGCAAGCAGTAGCGTCAGAAGGAAGAGAAAGAAAAAGAAGAAAATTGTTCTCATTTTACTTCTTTTTGATGGTTTGTGACAGAAGATAAATTAAGTTTATTTTTCTTGTAAGTTTATCTTCTTCGATGTATCTCGGTGTAGAGAGAGAATAAGGGAGAGCAACAAAGTGAGAGATTCTTCTTGTAAGTCGAGACAATCGACTGATGTAAATTCCTCGAGTAGTAAAATCTTCTGCAACCCCGTTGACGTAGGCAATTTACCGAACCACATAAATTTGTGTGTTCAGCTATGTTACTGTTTTCTAGTGTGAATTTTCTCGTTCTATTTTTCTGCTTTGTCAAAGATCATTATCCAATTTTAAATTTCACATATACCACAACATACAAACCACTCAATTCCTATGTATTTACATATCCGACATCTTAACTTCACTTCTTACATACCTACCACATTGCCTAAGCATGAAAATGTGAATTTCACTTTTTAAAGGTTAAAATGGTGAAATTTTGATGTGATATGAAAGATCTTGATGATGTACATATAAAATGTAAAATTTAGAGGTTAGATGTGTAATTAACTACATATGAATTGGGTGGCATGTAAATGAATGATTTTTTTTTTTTCCAACAACCTATTTTATATTATAATAGTTAGCAACATCAACTATGTTTTCAAACACTTAGCCTAAGAAAATTTAGGTTGATTTAGTATTATCTTCTTTTTTAATTTTGCAAGCAATTTTATGTAATTTAATTTTGTTAAAAATTTTAAGATTTTACATAATAGACCAGACATTATGTTAATATCATATTCTTAGCCCAAATATAAAATAAAAATTTAATAATGCACAATATGTTAATATTTATTTGATATGTGTCATTTATACAAAGAGATCAACACCACAAATTATAAACTCTTAATGAAATCAGTGTCCAACACATTATTAAGATTGATGTCATTTGTCGATGACAAGGGCAACGCTCATCTGCTGGTCGTCAATCTTCTTATTTATAAGCTAAAAATCATCCTTCATAATACACGTGTATTACATTATCTAACCTCTTGTAGATTTTCAATATCACTTATCTTGGTTTGATTTTGTAGCCAATTTTCAATTTATGATTGCTAATATGAAGCCACTTGGGTTCATTTTCTTCAAACTATAAAGCCTATAAATATACTATATTCATGATTTATCTAATGTATCTATATTTGGTTGAAATGCTAACAAGTCATTTTGTCACACCACACACCTAATTGTTATCATTAGAACAATAGGGAGCCACAAATGATTCCCATGGACTTGTGGAGTGAGCACATGACCCTAAAGAAAAGCATTTGTGATGAACTTTGATTCCTAAATTCTCATAGTACGTTGAATTTTACAGAATGGCGTAGTAACTATCAAACTTCTCGAGAATTATCTAAGCCTTATTTCTATGAATCATCTTATTTTATCTTATAATTTTATAGTAATATGCACTATTTTCAATCAAGTTAAAGATGAGGATCAAATATATCATTTTGACTGAGTTGTATAACTTAACATTAAAATCGTTCGCTCCCTTTTGCTAATATAATAGATCACTTGATGATTCTCTTTTTTTTTTTACTTTTATTTATTCTCTCACTTACGTGTTACTAATTCATCTGTGAGAGAGAATTTGCTCGACTTCATCCTCCAACAAACACGATTTTTCTCGCATAGGACAACACTTAAGACCAATACAATTCTTCCAATAATTTTTTTGGTCAAATAATATGGCAAACATATAAAGCCATTTACTTTGCCAGATAAAGAGCATGATGATAGCTTGTTATATGTATGAATCTACTTTCAACATTTTTAGCTATAATTGCACTTGGGATCTATTCGAGTCTTTTTTCTTCCAATGCTTGAAAAAAAAGTTAAGAACTTGTATTGCCCTTCTTTCTTAAAACTTTGAAGGCTTCTTTTTTTATTTTAGATAGAATAACATTCTCTTGCTTTCTATATCATTTACTCGTAATATCCCACACATCTTGTACTCCTAATATGACATTTATATTGACATTTTAATTGTATTAAAGATCTAAACTTCTAACTAAATACAAAAGAAATATAAGATATAATTAATACACCATCAACAAATATTTTCATTTGACACGAATCTCAAGGTGATTAATACAAATGACGAAACATTTTTTCAGTAAGAAACATTCAAACTCAAATTAAAAATCATCCAAAATTCTGATTGCAACAAACTTACAGTCAAACTGAGAGGCTTGATGATGTAAACACGATGATACCAAAATTGGTCCAATGTAAGTAAGATCAATCCTGAATCAGTCTATTAAACCACTTTTGAAACCTTGGAGTGACTAATTGGAGGTCAAATAGATTCAAAATTTGACAAGCTTATAGTCAAAATTGATGTCTCGATAAAACACATCCAATGAGCCCAAAATTATTCAATTTCAATATCATTAAAGCACTAAAATGTCAACAACACACTATCTAATTATGGGAATCTCTCTGGGTTGTTTGATGAAGTCGTTAATATTTTTTTTCATTATTTACAAAGGAGGCTACTCCCATACTCTATAAATAAAGTCGCACTCCCTTCATGAAAAGGGAACTTGGAGCTAAGGCTATACCTGGAGAAGGACTCAAATTTCAGTGTTTTTCTAATATAAAGACATGACAAACATTTCCTATACCTGCAGCCACCATCCATTATTGATCATCGCTCACCAATCATTGTCAGCCACCCCTTGCTTGCTGATATAAATGAATCCTACTATATAACGATGCACCCTGAAAAGAGCGTAACGATGCATTAATGTAATGACACACCCCAAAGACGATGTAATGACACACCCCAAAGATGATGTAACGATGCACCTTAAAGGTAATAAAATGACTTACCCCAAAAATGGTGTAACAACGCATTCCGGGAACGGTGTAACTCTACACAATAATTGTGTACAATCATCACACTCGAAATATAGTGACCTCTTTGAACTCCAAAACAATCTCGCATCGTAGCTTTCTATTATGACCTACATGACCAACTATGACCTGTGTGATTCACATGTCATGAAGCTCCCAAACTTGATCTTTGTGGCTTACGTATGTTATCGTGGCTCACCACTATAATCGACATGACTAACTATAGCCTGCATGGTCCATAGCTCACGCAGTTCCCCACTCTGGCCTATGTGACCTATCTATATTAATACAACACTCCATTAAGGCCCGTGTAACTAATTATGATCTTCATGACTCACAGCTCATGTAGGTCCCAACTCCGGCCTTTGTGTCATATAGACGCAACTGCAACTTGCCACTATGAACTACGTCGTCCATTGCTAAGACTACTCCCAAGTACAACCTCTACGAATTATGGACGTTATTATAGCTCCCAACTATGACCCACATGACCAACTACGACCTACGTAACTAACTCACACAACAATCAACTTTATTCTTTGTGGCTTACAAACGCTATTGCAGCTCACCACTACGCCCTAAATAACCAACTATGACCTTTGTAGTCCACAACCCATGCAGCTCCTAGCTCCGGCCTCTATGACCTACATATGTTATTACAGCTCTCTACTTGCCCTATGCAAACAATTACGACCTAGATGACTCATAGCTCATGTAGCTCTCAACTCTGTCCTTTGTGATCTACAAATGCTATCATAACTCACCACTGTGACCTATGTAGCCAACTACGACCTATGTGGTACAGCTTATGTAGCTGCCAACGCATTCTTTTGTGGTCTACAGAAATTATCGCTGCTCGCCGCTATAGCCTATGCGACCAACTACAACCTATATAGTCCACAACTTACGTAGCTTCCAACTCCAGACTTGGTAGCCTACAGATGCTATCTAATTAAGTCGTTCATTCTATAAGGGACATTATATGGAGCAATTTTGACTCTTTGTATTTATCATGGATGGAGATCTCATTTAAAGAACGAGATATGTGACTTATATTCCATGTGTTGTGATGTGTTGAAGATATATAAATAGTAATGAACGAAGGAGGTTATTTTATCTTTTTGTCAAGTATAGTTTTTCAACGACCAACCAATGAACATGCCGTCAAACCTTTGATAACTATAGATTGATGATCGTCATCCGAAAGAACCTATATCCATTGGCCTAGTCCAGTCAGAANCGGGATTTCAATTCCAATGACCGACAGCTTCTTACGGGCAAACCCCACACCAAAAATAGTGCCGACAACTCTGTATTTCTCATGGATGGAGATCTCAGTTAAAGAACGAGATATGTGACTTATATTCCATGTGTTGTGATGTGTTGAAGATATAATGAACAAAGGAGTTTTTTTTTTTTTTGTCATGTATAGTTTTTCAACGACCAAGCAATGAACGTGCCGTCAAACATTCGATAACTATAGATTGATGATCATCATCCAAAAGAACCTATATCCATTGGCCTAGTCCAGTCAGAAGTCTGCCATCTGCTGAAATGCAGGACCCATCAAAAGGTCATTATGAATAATTCAGTGGCGGTCTTAGCCCATCATAAATGTTTTTCCGACCAATTTGTTGCCCGTCAGAAATTTATTGCAAAGTATAACAACCAACGACAAATTTCAAATTACAGACAGAATCGGTCATCGGCAATCACATAAATTCATGTAGCCTTAAACTTTAAATGAACCAAGCTTAAGGCTAACTAGTGGTAATTTGGCACCATTATGATCTTTAAGTCCATTATCATAATAATTTTTTTTATAATTCATGAAACTCAAGAAGAGCATAAAATGTTGATAAACATTAAATAATCAAAATATGATTTTCTCAATTGAATATTAGTTCTTTTTTATTATTAAAAAATTAATAGTCATAATTTAAATTTCAATAATTTTTTTTATACCTCATTTTCATATATGGCGCAANTATTATAAGTCATGAAACTCAAGAAGAGCATAAAATGTTGATAAACATTAAATAATCAAAATATGATTTTCTAAATTGTATATTAATTATTTTTTATTATTACAAAATTAATAGTCATAATTTAAATTTAAATCATTTTTTTACACCTCATTTTTATATATGACGCAAACATTATACTAAATAAAATTAAATTAATTTGATTTAATTTAAATAGTTTAAGAAAGGAAGATTTACATATATACCACCCAAAAAAATAAAATTAAAGTTATTTAATTAAATAATTTAAGAAAATATGGTTTGCCACAGCCTTCAAGCATAAGACAGACAGAACAAATGGAAACTTAGAGCTTTTCATTCTTTGATTCCTTCAAAGCAAAATGCCAAATGTAAAGAAAAGCAAGCAATAAGAGAATAAAATATGTGGGCAATAGATTAAAAATAAGGAAATTTATGTATTTACATATTTGTCCCTTAAAAGTTTGATATTTGCATTCATGAGGTGTCATGAACTTATGCATGAAAAATATATATTTATTCAAGGATGATTACATACAGATCATCCAAAATATTGATATTTATAAGTTATATACACTTTGTTGAGATATTAAGGGCAAAGAAAAATAGGAATCGACACAAATTCAAAAGAACACGCAGAGATTTACGAGGTTCGGGAAGAACTCCGCTCTAGCATTTGTCTCATTTATGGTATATGAGCCATACCTAACACACTTGATTTTTTTTTTTTTTTTATGTATCTACGCACGAAANTTGATTTAATTTAAATAGTTTAAGAAAGGAAGATTTACATATATACCACCCAAAAAAATAAAATTAAAGTTAAGCATAAGACAGACAGAACAAATGGAAACTTAGAGCTTTTCATTCTTTGATTCCTCCAAAGCAAAATGCCAAATGTAAAGAAAAGCAAGCAATAAGAGAATAAAATATACGGGCAATAGATTAAAAATAAGGAAATTTATGTATTTACATATCAGCCCCTTAAAAGTTTGATATTTGCATTCATAAGGTGTCATGAACTTATGCATGAAAAATATGTATTTATTCGAGGATGATTACATACAGATCATCCAAAATATTGATATTTATAAGTTGTTTAGATATTAAGGGCAAAGAAAAATAGGAATCAACATAAATCCAGAAGAACATGCAGAGATTTACGAGGTTCAGGAAGAACTCCGCTCTAGCATNAGAAAGGAAGATTTACAAATATACCACCCAAAAAAATAAAATTGAAGTAATTTGATTTAAATAATTTAAGAAAATATGGTTTGCCAGGGCCTTCAAGCAGTCTAATTATTGGGTGCAGAGAGCGCACACAGAGCTGCGTGCGCTCTCCGATCACAGCCGCACATCGCGGCTGTATGACAGCACGATGTGCGGCCGTAATTGGAGAGCGCACGCTGCTCTGCTCCTTCAAGCATAAGACAGACAGAACAAATGGAAACTTAGAGCTTTTCATTCTTTGATTCCTTCAAAGCAAAATGCCAAATGTAAAGAAAAGCAAGCAATAAGAGAATAAAATATATGGGCAATAGATTAAAAATAAGGAAATTTATGTATTTACATATCTCTCCCTTAAAAGTTTGATATTTGCATTCATAAGGTGTCATGAACTTGTGCATGAAAAATATGTATTTATTAAAGGATGATTACATACAGATTATCCAAAATATTGATATTCATAAATTATATATACTTTGTTGAAATATTAAGGGCAAATAAAAATAGGAATTGAGACAAATCCAGAAGAACACACAGAGATTTTTGAGGTTTGGGAAGAACTCCACTCCAACATTTGTCACATTTATGGTATATGAGCCATACCTAACACANCTTTGATTCCTTCAAAGCAAAATGCCAAATGTAAAGAAAAGCAAGCAATAAGAGAATAAAATATATGGGCAAAGGATTAAAAATAAGGAAATTTATGTATTTACATATCTGTCCCTTAAAAGTTTGATATTTGCATTCATAAGGTGTCATGAACTTATGCATGAAAAATATGTATTTATTCAAGGATGATTACATACAAATCATCCAAAATGTTGATATTTATAAATTATATACACTTTGTTGAAATATTAAGGGCAAATAAAAATAGGAATTGAGACAAATCCAGAAGAACACACAGAGATTTTTGAGGTTTGGGAAGAACTTCACTCCAACATTTGTCACATTTATGGTATATGAGTCATACCTAACATGCTTAATTTTTTTTTATGTATTTACGCACGAACAAACTATCCTGAATTTGATGAAAATGTAAAATATGGGTTGTGGTTTTACCGTGAATTTTGATATTCGAGTGAGAATTTGAAAAATGAGAGAAATTTGTGGTAGATTTGTAAATAGCAATGTTTCAGGTGGTCAAGGAGTTAGTAATGGACTAATAATTATATTTATTTATATATAATATTAAACATTTGAGTGTTTGATATGTAAATATGAAAGTTTGGGGGTGAGAAATGTAGNTTGATGAAAATGTAAAATATGGGTTGTGGTTTTACCGTGAATTTTGATATTCGAGTTAGAATTTGAAAAATGGGGGAAAATGGTGGTAGATTTGTAAATAGCAATGTTTCGGGTGGTCAAGGAGTTAGTAATGGACTAATAGAGTGTTTGGTAAGTAAATATGAAAGTTTGGGGGTGGGAAATGTAGATACATGAGAATTGAGGGGCNATTTGAAAAATGGGGGAAAATGGTGGTAGATTTGTAAATAGCAATGTTTCGGGTGGTCAAGGAGTTAGTAATATATATTTTTTATATAATATTAAACATTTGAGTGTTAGGTATGTAAATATGAAAATTTGGGGGTGAGAAATGTAAATACATGAGAATTGAGGGGTATGTATGTAAAAGCCTCATTTAAAAAATTATCTAATTGTTATTTTTAATTTAATTTTCTTGTAACTAACTATTGACCAAGTCAAAATGGGGAGGGAATTTTAAAATATGTACCAAAATCACTCAAACCTTACAAAGCATATATGACTTCCTCTCCTTCAAAGAAAAGAAAAACAAGTTGAAACTTGGAAGTACTAAAAGCTTGGTTCCATTTGTAAAGAGCTCATGCACTTTGAGTATGAATGATTACAAGTGGAGTTGTGGATTTAGCTTGAAGACCATTAATTGCTCGGAAATTGATTTGAATCATGGCTCTCGTTGAGATGAGATTGAAATAAACGAGCTGAAATTTTGGATCAAATATTTTGTAGTCGACTTCGTCATACATAGATCGGTTCGAACTGACATGATATCGGCTTATAATAGTATTTTTTTTTTATGAAAAGTAAATATATAACGCTAAGTAATGTTGAATATAACGAGTTAAAAGAGCCAATTTCAATCTGCTGAAGCGAATTCAAATAACTCAAATTGAGCTAGTTGGTTTTAATTTTGAGTTTGGATTAAGCATGAACCGATTTAAAGCCGACCCTAACTCTGCTCGAAATCAGATTGTTCACAACCCTAATCACAAGAGAATTTAAGGATAACATTCTTTAATTTTGTATAATTACATAACTTCATTTTTCTAATCTAAGAGGGTGAGAGCCATACTTGATTCTAAAGAAAAAAACATATAGTTGTTTATTTTGGTGATTTTAGTNCAGTTAAAGAACGAGATATGTGACTTATATTCCATGTGTTGTGATGTGTTGAAGATATAATGAACAAAGGAGGTTATTTTATTTTATTTTTTGTCAGGTATAGTTTTTCAACGACCAACCAATGAACGTGTCGTCAAACCTTCGATAACTATAGATTGATGATCGTCATCCGAAAGAACCTATATCCATCGGCCTAGTCCAGTCAGAAGTCAGGACCCATCAAAAGGTCGTTGTGAATAATTATGTGGCGATCTTAGCTCATCATAAATGTTTTTCCGACCAATTTGTTGTCCGTTAGAAACTTATTGCAAAGTATAACAACCAACGACAAATTTCAAATTACCGACATAATCGGTCATCGGCAATCACATAAATTCATGTAGCCTTAAACTTTAAATGAATCAAGCTTAAGCCTAACTAGTTGTAATTTGGCACCATTATGATCTTTAAGTCCATTATCATAATAATTTTTTTTATAGTTCATGAAACTCAAGAAGAGCATAAAATGTTGATAAACATTAAATAATCAAAATATGATTCTGTCGTTTGAATATTAATTCCTTTTTATTATTAAAAAATTAATAGTCATAATTTAAATTTAAATCATTTGTTTTATACCTCATTTTTATATATGACGCATACATTATACTAAATAAAATTAAATTAAATTGATTTAATTTAAATAGTTTAAGAAAGGAAGATTTACAAATATACCACCCAAAAAAATAAAATTGAAGTAATTTGATTTAAATAATTTAAGAATATATGGTTTGTCAGGGCCTTCAAGCAGTCTAATTATTGGGTGCAGAGAGCGCAC
>JXCR01140622.1:41526-54474 GCA_002079205.1 Phalaenopsis hybrid cultivar | reverse complement strand
CTCTCTCTCTCTCTCTCTCTCTCTCTCTCTCTCTCTCTCTCTCTCTCTCTCTCTCTCTCTCTCTCTCTCTCATGCACTTTGAGTATGAATGATTACAAGTGGAGCTGTGAATTTAGCTTGAAGACCATTAATTGCTCGGAAATTGATTTGAATCATGACTCTCGTTGAGATGAGATCGAAATAAACGAGCTGTTCGAACACGATATCGGCTCATAATAGTTTTTTTTTTTATGAAAAATAAATATATAATGCTAAGTAATGTTGAATATAACGAGTCAAAGAGCCAATTTCAATCTACTGAAGCGAATTCAAATAACTCAATTTGAGCTAGTTGGTTTTAATTTTGAGTTTGGATTAAGCATGAACCGATTTAAAGCCGACCCTAACTCAGCTCGAAATCAGATCGTTAACAACCCTGATCACAAGAGAATTTAAGGATAACATTCTTTAATTATGTATAATTACATAACTTCATTTTTCTAATCTAAGAGGGTGAGAGCCATACTTGATTCTAAAGAAAAAAAACAAATATTTGTTTATTTTGGTAATTTTAGCNAAAATTTTAATGAACTGTGAAGCAAAATGTGAGTGCTGCAAGATCTCAAAATTAAAGTAATTATTATCTTAAACTTATTAATTTTTATATTTAATTTAATGCAATTATTATTTTTTTTTAANATTTTAGCAATTTACATAATTGCCATAAAATTTTTATGTATTTACATATTTATCACAAACTTCTACACTTACTTCTTATAACAATTTGCCATCATAAATCAATTCATTCAAAATGTATAGTTCAATTTATCTTAATCTTATTAATTTTTATATTTAATTTAATGTAATTATTTTGTTTTATTTAAAAACATCATATTTTAATTGGGTCAGTAATTAAAGTTGTATGCTCTTCTATTGCTTACAATAGTTTTAATAATTAGTTGACAGAATATTATTTGATTTTTTAATAATAATTAATTAAACAATTAATTAATATTGAGTAATATTTTTATTAAAAATTGCATTTTAAATTTAACCTTTATGATAAGACTTCAATAATGAGCCAGATTATTATTTGTCNAATATTGAGTAATATTTTTATTAAAAATTGCATTTTAAATTTAACCTTTATGATAAGACTTCAATAATGAGCTAGATTATTATTTGTCTATTAAATATATTAGTTTATTTATTTATTTTTTTTAATAAAAGTATAAAAGAATATGACAACAAAAAATAATTAATTAAGAGTAATTATAAATAATTGTGTGAAGTGCTCCCTTTTTAATTCTAAAAAAATAAATCATAAACTTATGCACATATTTTTTATCAACAAATCTCAAATTTATGTTGTAATGAGTTGGGTTGAGCCCTAGTCGTATCTAACTCAAGCTTAGCTCATCTGTCAAAATAGTAGTTTAAGCTCNCATATTTTTTTATCAACAAATCTCAAATTTATGTTGTAATGAGTTGGGTTGAGCCCTAGTCGTATCTAACTCGAGCTCAGCTCATCTGTCAAAATACTAGTTTAAGCTTGAGTCGAGCTCAAATGAAAAGCTGAACCTTAATTCGCCGTACTATCAACAACCTCATGAGCCAACTAACAGGTTTGAATGAAATTATCACGATATCTCACCCAAGAAGCCACCAACGTAATCAGAAGAAAAATGAGATGTTGTGAAACCTCGCTGAAGACAGCATTGACGTTACAGAAATCCGACTGGCCGAGCAGCCTTCCGAGTCGCAAGCCATAGCACCAAGCTTCAACGAGCTTTAACTATTTTAATAAACAAGCTCGAATCCTGAGCTCGTCATCGAGTCAAGCTAGAACCAATTCGCTTGCACCCCCGCATTCAATTATGATTCACAATTTGTGTATAGAATAGCATCAATCATGTTGTTTCACTATAACAAATGATGAATGTGAATGATGCCGAAAACAAAGAGCCGAGCAATAAAACAACTTGACAAATGTGAAATATCTCTCCAAGTCAAATAATTAAAAAAAAAAATTTAACCATCAAATAACACAATTATTTATAAGAAAGGATCTATTGACTCTTATTCATTGATGCCAACTTGGCCCTTATCTCCACCCTTTAAGTATTAGTGAAACTTATCTCCCAAATAAAAAACCCATTGTGTAGGATCAACCTTCCCCTAGGATCAAAATATTTCATCTTAATTGNGCACCCCCGCATTCAATTATGATTCACAATTTGTGTATAGAATAGCATCAATCATGTTGTTTCACTATAACATATGATGAATGTGAATGAAGCCGAGAACAAAGAGCCGAGCAATAAAACATATTGACAAATGTGAAATATCTCCCCAAGTCAAATAATTAAAAAATAATAATAATAAGCATCAAATAACACAATTATTTATAAGAAAGGATCTATTGACTCTTATTCATTGATGCCAACTTGGCCCTTATCTCCACCCTTTAAGTATTAGTGAAACTTATCTCCCAAATTAAAAAAAACCATTGTGTAGGATCAACCTTCCCCTAGGATCAAAATATTTCATCTAAATTTACAAAAGAAAGTCAACCCCAATTGACCACATTACTTATTTTGAGTTGACTACTCAACATCAATAATATATCATTGACTATTCCTTACCACCATTAAAATTCAAAGCTATATCTTTAAATCATTAAAAATATTTAAAAATAATAATATGTTTATATTTTATATTAAATAATTCTTATTATTTATCTCCAAACTACACCGCCCAATCACTTAGCTTGAATTAATCAGATTCTCTCTTTCATAATAAACAAGTTGGCTATTGAGCTAGTTTGGACTCGATTAATTAATCGAGTCCATGCTCAAGTTGAAGTTGAGGGTGACTCGAGTCNGACTATTCCTTACCACCATTAAAATTCAAAGCTATATCTTTAAATCATTAAAAATATTTAAAAATAATAATAAGTTATACTTTATATTAAATAATTCTTATTATTTATCTCCAAACTACACCACCCAATCACTTAGCTTGAATTAATAAGATTCTCTCTTTCATAATAAACAAGTTGGCTATTGAGCTAGTTTGGACTCGATTAATTAATCGAGTCCATGCTCAAGTTGAAGTTGAGGGTGACTCGAGTTCGACTCGACATAACTGTGGATAAATACATACAAGACCATGCATTTAGGAACATTAGCACAACTTCTTCACTGAATTGCAAAACCATATGAATAGCTGTCCAAAATTATTTCTACAGAAGGTTAAAAAATCAACATGAACCTGCAACATTATCACTCATATACTCTTGGAACTATAAAGTTTTATAAATAAAATATGAAAAATGAAATTGGCTCAATAGATAGAAAATTTTAAATTTTTCCATACGGCATTACATCAAACNTTATCACTCATATACTCTTGGAACTATAAAGTTTTATAAATAAAATATGAAAAATGAAATTGGCTCAATAGAAAGAAAATTTTAAATTTTTCCATACAGCATTAACATCAAGGTCTCTGTGAGTCCTTCAGCGGCCACAATATGAAGATTTTGATCCATATGCGGATGACAGTGTGGCTCGGCATTCCTTCGGCATCTAGTTAAAAAGGAAAAAAATTGAACATGAAAGAACTGAGGAAGAGGGGATGATAATTGTTAAGGGAAATTTTACATGGATATTACATAACTCTTATATATTTATACATATAAGACTCAAATTTTGATGTTTGCACTTGTAACAACTCGGTGTGATAATGATGGTGGTATTTTTTATGTGATTTTAGAGATTTGAGTGCTTAGGTGAAAGATATGTGTAAATACATAAGAATTGTGTGGTATGCATGTGGATGCACCCAATTGTAATGAATAGTTCGGGAGTTCTCATGGATCTAGACGTGTGTTAGAAGATTCATGATGATAGAGTGTTTAATTAATGTTTTAGCATTGCACGAGAAACCAACACACACTCGAGTGACTAAAGAGAAGTGAGAAGGAGACGCCTCGATTTTTTTACGTGGAAACCCCTTGAAAATGTTAAAAACTACGGGGTGGGGTTAGCTGNAAGGGAAATTTTACATGGATATTACATAACTCTTATATATTTATACATATAAGACTCAAATTTTGATGTTTACACTTATAACAACTTGGTGTGATAATGATGGTGGTATTTTTTATGTGATTTTGAAGATTTGAGTGTTTAGGTGAAAGATATGTGTAAATACATAAGAATTGTGTGGTATGCATGTGGAGGCACCCAATTGTAATGAATAATTCGGGAGTTCTCATGGATCTAGACGTGTGTTAGAAGATTCACGATGGTATAGTGTTTAATTAATGTTTTAGCATTGCACGAGAACTCAACACACACTCGAGTGACTAAAGAGAAGTGAGGAGGAGACACCTTGATTTTTTACTTGGAAACCCATTGAAAAGGTTAAAAACTACGGGATCAAGCTCAGCTAAAATAATCCACTATGAATGATGAGTACACATGTTAACTCTTCTCATGAATTAGAGAAGATAGAATTACAAAGTTTTATATCTATAATCTGGCTGTAGTTCTTAGCGACAGCAGATTATAATGACCATAGTCGATTGTTGTGGAAGTAGTAGTCCTTCGTGAGTATTGTATATGGTGGTTGTAGCACCAGCTTGTTTTAAAATTTGTAGTTGATAATCATGACAGTAATTGGTCAGATGAGTCATAGATGGTTGTTTTTGGAGCCTCAATTGATCATAGAGACTGTAATAGGGAGTCGCGGCAGTTGTGGACCACATAATTTGTATAGGCCATAATAGCGAGTTGTGATGATGTCGTTCTGGAGTCGGGAGCTGCATGAGCTGTGAACCACGTAGGTCGTGGTGGTTAGTATTGATGTCTGAAGGCTGTGAGGTCCGGAGTCGGGAGTAACACGAGCGTATGTGATATGCGTTGTTACCCAATCTTTGAGATACGATGTGCATCATCTTTGGGGTGTGTTGTTGCATCGTCTTTGAGGCCCGGTGTTAGGGATGATACACCACTTTGGTTGCTTCGTAACTCCTTGGGGTCAGTTGCTGCTTCGCACGATATTTAGTCGCAATGAGTGGGGGGCGGCTAATAGTGATCGGCAGCAGCCAACGAGTGATGGTCAACGGTGATTGGTGGCGGTTGCATCTATAAGAGTAGGAGGAAACTTCAGCTTCTCCAAACTTCAGTTTTCTTCAGACTTTGGGTTCTCTTCCCCCTTTCAAAATAGGGGTAGGACTATTTATAGAGTTCTAAGTGGAATTTGATAAGGGAATATAAATCATTCTGATCGAACGACCCAGACAGATTCCCTCGATCAGACGGTCTTTGATGAACATTTAAGTACCTTAACGATATCAAAATTGAGTGATCTTGGGCTTGTAGTATTCGTCTTGTCGAGACGCTTGATTTGACTATAAGTTCGTCAGATTCGACATTAGTTTTACTTTCTAAATATGTCCGAAAAGTTTCCAAAAGTGATTTAGTTCAGATTTGAACAATATTGGTATCATTGGGTCTGTTTTGTTGAGTTGGTCAGTTTGACTGTAAGTTTGTTGAAATCAGAGTTCTAGATAATTTTTAATTAAAGTTTGAACGTTTTTTGCTCAAAAGATCGCCCTGAAATCCATGTCATACCTCGAGATTCATGTCTTATGATGGGAATCNCAGAATGAAAATCGAACGTCTCTGTGAATCCTTCAGCGGCCACAATATGAAGATTTTTGATCCATATGCGTATGACAATGTGGCTCGGCATTCCTTCGGCATCTAGTTAAAAAGGAAAAAAATTGAACATAAAAGAAATAAGGAAGAGGGGATGATAATTGTAAGGGAAATTTTACATATGTATTACATAACTCTTATATATTTATACATATAAGACTCAAATTTTGATGATTAAATAATGATGGTGGTATTTTTTATGTGATTTTGAAGATTTGAGTGCTTAGGTGAAAGATATGTGTAAATACATAAGAATTGTGTGGTATGCATGTGGATGCACCCAATTGTAATGAATAGTTCGGGAGTTCTCATGGATCTAGACGTGTGTTAGAAGATTCACGGTGGTAGAGTGTTTAATTAATGTTTTAGCATATTGCACGAGAACCCAACACATACTTGAGTGATTAAAGAGAAGTGAGGAGGAGACACCTCGATTTTTTGCGTGGAAACCCCTTGAAAAGGTTAAAAACTACAGGGTCAAGCTCAGCTGAAATAATCCACTATGAATGATGAGTCCATATGTTAACTCTTCTCATGAATTTGAGAAGATAAAATTACAAAGTTTTATATCTATAATCTGGTTGTAGTTCTTGGCGACAACAGATTATAATGACCATAGTCGATCGTTGTGGAAGTAGTAGTCCGTCGTGAGAATTGTATATGGTGGTTGTAGCACCAGCTTGTTTTAAAATTTGTAGTTGATAATCATGACAGTAGTTGGTCAGATGAGTCATATATGGTTGTTTTTGGAGCCTAAATTGATCATAGAGACCGTAATAGGGAGTCGCGNAATCACCAGAAACAAAATTTGCACTTTTACACTTCAGCGAACTAATTCCTTTAGGCTGACCGAGTTCCTTCATCATTCATACCATACTCTTCTTCACCGTCATCCCCATTTACAAAGACAGTACCCTCCGTTGAATCCTCAGCTTCAACTTGGACAGCTTCCTCAGGGCCATCTTCTTCTTCACTCATTTCTGCTACCTGCAGAAGTGTCCCACTAATCAACATGCTAAAAATGAAAATAATGGAAACATTTACATCAAAAGTTCAAAATATCAAATGAATTGGCTATTAGTAGAAGCTGTAATGACAAAATAAGCAACACATAAAATTACAATAATAGCACTAGCAAAAAGAACCAAACCCCTGAAAGTGCATAAGCAATCAGAATAAACAAACGAAATCATAAAAAAAAAACCCAGAAAATTTATTCAAACCTAATAGTAAGATATGCAGTTTTCTAGAGAGAAAGTGAGATTTCAATAGTCCATACTAATCGTCATTCATCAAAATACAGAACCTCAATCCCTCTCGATGTACACGTTTCAAATATACCCAGTAAGTCCCCTCAATCTATAAGCTTTCTGCTGCCCCATCTACCTCAAAGCAACACATAACCTCAAGCGTTAATTCTAAGTTGGCCTTCACAAGTTTATATCCTCCTACCACTACTAAAAATCATTCGAGTAGCATGTCTGAAAAATATAGACCCCACAGAAAGGAAAGATAAAATGCAAAGAATCAAGGTAAAAAGATCAAATCTTACGGTTAATTTTAAAAAAAAATAGTTAATTTAGTTTTACAAAATCTTCTGGTATTAAAAGCACTCACATAACTTCAAAAATCACATTTAACGCTTTGAATAACTTTCTTAAACTCCTATATTTCTTGGTCAAGTGGATTGAGCCATAAAAAAATCAACTGGAAGCTTTGGTCCTCTAGCTTGCCACGAAACTGTCTTGCCCCTTGTAACTTGGGGAATGATTGACCAAAAGATTTCATGGCCGAAATATGCCACTTTTCATATGCTCCCTAGCAGCGCTCGACCATTTCTGCGTGGGGGAAAATTGACCAGAAAATTCAAAATCTAAATTAATCCTTAAAGTTGCCTAGCTGCTAAAGTATGCCGCTCAAGAGGCAATGGTGAGTAAATGCAAGAAATTCAGGTAAATATCTTCCCCCAGACCTTTTGGAGCACAAGTATTAGAGGTGGCAAGTCTCAAAATCTGACTAGTGTGCCATCGTGCTTTAGCTCTCCAGAGTTTAAGTGCACCAAAAACCAAATTTAGAATCTACTGGTTCAAGAGAAACTGCTTTACAGTTCTCACCACTCACTTTAGACTGAAATGTTTTATTACTTAGAAAAAAATCAATTTGGCGCTATTTTTATCTCACTATAACAATAGATGAAACCCTTAATTGATTCAATTTTTTTTTGCGACCTTCGGATGCAACAAAAGAAATTAGGTATAAATTATTTTATAATAGTTTAAGTATTTATTTTGGTTTATTAAGAAAATCTACAAATAGTGCAAAATAAATAAATTAACCCTTTTGTATAACATTTATGTTTGAACTGAATTTGGATTAGATTTTGTTTCAATCCTTTTTCTAACCATATTCCTATAAATAGCAATTATTGGTGTGTATTTTGGGACAATTGATAGATAAAAAATATAATGCGCTTATCCTCTCCTATTCCTCTTTCTCAATAGTTTTTATCCTCTCTTATAAAAACTGAGATTGAGAAATGTTAGAACAAAAGTGGAGTTGTAGAGGATTGACTTGCAGTATCAGATAAGAACAAAAAGGGTGGTCAATGCAAATGGCTGTTGCACGCATGCAAGGGGATTTCAGGGAGAGTTGAGGCTAGGTGCTGTGGAATAGACGTAGAGGTCTCAGTCTGGGGTTTCAGCCTGAACTGGGAAGTCAGGCAAAGAGATTGCAGGAGTCTCGATTGGGTAGCCCATTGGAGGGGAGAACAATGCTTGGTGCGAGCCTGGGATGATGAGCTGGGAGCAGTAGTTTTATTGGGCTGCGACAGTGGAGATCATGACTCAGTAGAGAGGAGATGTGGCTGGCTTAAGAGCGGTGCAGATTTTGGGTGGTTGGGGAGCTACGTGAGGGAGAAGTGGAGACATGTAAAAAATATGTTAAATTATAAAATTTTAATGTTAATTTCCCCTCTTAAATGCGAAAAAATATTACGTTGATATTTTGTGATATTTGGTGGCTTTGTGGTAAAATACTACCACAATACCACCAAATACCACCAATCCGCATATGCGGATTCCGCATGTAATATTTGCTACATAAATGCATCATCTTGTGCCTCACAATGTATAATCAGCTATGCATAAGGACAATTTAATGATTTAGGCTCATGCAGGGCTCAAACAATAAAGGTATCTTTTCAATTGAGAGATCTACATTAACAACAAATCAAAAAAAAAGGAAAATAAAAAAACGAATAAACAAAATAGTTGTACCTCATTGCCAGACTCTCCATTTTCAAGGGGTAAATCATCATCCATTTTCATATTTTTGAAAGATTCCACAAGATTGACATTCAAATTTTCAACATGACTCAAGAATTCCTCAGCAGGAGGATAGGTACCCCTACCATGCATTTAAACAAAAATAAATCAGTACTGAAACAAAAAACAAATGATAAAAAATAATATTAACAGATCATAAAGTGTCCAACCAATCCAATTATAGAGTGCAACAAACGGGAAATCATTCTATTATAAAATAATCTGATTCTAAGAATCCTTCAGTCTTCAAACAATCATTCTATATACAAACTTGAAAATGGTAATAACTTGTGAAGTATAGTTAAATTTTTTTTAAACAAGCAAAGACCTTCTAATAAACTAGCTAGCATAACTGGTAGAAACAAGGTTCCTAACAAGAATATTATTGATTTCGTAGTGATTTAACTGGAAGATTAAGAGATAAAGAGATGGCATAACTTCTAGGAGATCAAATTTCAGTGATTCAATAAACTAATACAATCTTACTAGAGTTGAAATAAAACTTTCAGCCTCCAACATCCATAAGCAAAAGGTTAATAAATCAAACTAAATGTTACATCAAATGTGAAGCAAATGCTATTAGCTTTTCTAGAAATTAATTGCCTTATTATGACATATAAAGTGAACCATCAAGAGGCATTATACTAAAACCAAACAATGCAGGACATGTAAAACCCTGCATGGTTAAAGTGTTTTTGAGCGAGTCACGGGAGACTGACATTCACTACAAAATGTAAATGAAAATAATACAATGCAAAATTCAAGGTAGCCTCCAAGGTTATAAAGCATGTGAACAGATTAAATTCTGTTTTTTGTATGCATGAAATGGCTAAAACAAGGAGTCTTATATTCCATCATGTCAACAGGATAATGAGAATAAACCCCATAAATTAAAATTGAGCAAGTTTCGGGCACCTTGTCAGAGTAAGACTTGACTCAACTGCAAGAGCAACCTGCCAGTCCTCAAAAAGATTGGGGTAATCAGCAGGATCAGCCAATGACTCAGCTGCTTTGGGATTGACCTTCAGAGACAAGAATGAACAACTGAGACAATAACCTCATTCAAGCGTAAAAAGAACTAGAGAAAAAGAAAAAAAATAGAAAAAAAATNAAAAATCACTTTGGCGCTATTTTTATCTCACTATAACAATAGATGAAACCCTTCATTGATTCAAATTTTTTTTGTGACCTTCGGATGCAACAAAAAAAATTAGGTATAAATTATTTTATAATATTTTAAATATTTATTTTGGTTTATTAAGAAAATCTACAAATAGTGCAAAATATATAAATTAACCCTTTTGTATAATATTTATGTTTAAACTGAATTTGGATTAGATTTTGTCTCAATCCTTTTTCTAACCATATTCCTATAAATAGCAATTATTGGTGTGTATTTTGGGACAATTGATAGATAAAAAATATAATGTGCTATCCTCTCCTATTCCTCTTTCTCAATAGTTTTTAACCTCTCTTATAAAAACTGAGATTGAGAAATGTTAGAACGGAAGTGGAGTTGTAGAGGATTGACTTGCGGTATCAGGTAAGAACAAAAAGGTGGTCAATGCAAATGGCTGTTGCACGCAGGCAAGGGGATTTCAGGGAGAGTTGGCTAGGTGCTGTGGAATAGACGTAGAGGTCTCAGTCTGGGGTTTCAGCCTGAACTGGGAAGTCAGGAAAAGAGAAATTGCAGGAGTCTCGATTGGGTAGCCCATTGGAGGGGAGATCAATGCTTGGTGCGAGCCTGGGGTGATGAGCTGGGAGCAGTAATTTTACTGGGCTGCGACAGTGGAGATCATGACTCAGTAGAGATGAGATGTGGCTGGCCTAAGAGCGGTGCAGGTTTTGGGTGGTTGGGGAGCTACGCGAGGGAGAAGTGGAGACATGTAAAAAATATGTTAAATTATAAAATTTTAATGTTGATTTCCCCTCTTAAATGCGAAAAAATATTACGTGTTGATAAGATAGGTATGAATAGGTGTGGATTTGGTGATATTTTGTGATATTTGGTGGCTTTGTGGTAAAATACTACCAAAATAGCACCAAATACCACCAATCCGCATATGCGGATTCCGCATGTAATATTTGCTACATAAATGCATCATCTTGTGCCTCACAATGTATAATCAGCTATGCACAAGGACAATTTAATGATTTAGGCTCATGCAGGGCTCAAACAATAAAAGTATCTTTTCAATTGAGAGATCTACATTAACAACAAATCANGATTGGCTAGATATCCAAGTAAATACATAGGCCGGTCCAAGTGAAACATTGTTGTAACCTACGGTTGACAAAAAACTCAAACAACCATAAGTTATGTGAGATGAGTAGAGTCCCAGAATAGTCTCTTTACTATTTACATGGGGCAATTTAGTCCCGGAGTTCATAAAACGTCAATCTAATTAGATATCAGCCGAAACAATCCCCAATAAATACTATTTTAGCCCCCTTTGAAAATGTTTGTGAACTAAATTGACCACTCTGAGACTAAAATGAACGCTGACAAAAAAGTCAGGGGACCATTTTAACACTTTATACGAGAAGATAGAAAATAGAAGTAGAAATCACTATATAATGAATATTTTAAGGCATACCTCTCCACCAACACAATAATTCAGTCTCCAGGAATAGTTATTATAGATGAAACAATCTCCAACCCAGATACCAGTTCGAACCCTCTCATTTATTTGATGCTGAAGTTCAAAAGCATCCTCAACGCCTTGGTCGTCTGCAGATGCTCCACTATCCAGATAAGAAGAAACTACTTCTCTCTGTGAAAAAAATAAAATAAATTAAAATCAAATACATAAAAGCACAACACAAAATCTAATAGCATGTGCACGTGCAAAATTAAAAAGCAGACTAAAGAAAAAGAATATTACATCATTAAAGCAGGTGAAGAAAGCAGATTAAAACAACTGGTATGTAAACAAAAAAAGAGGCATTTACATACTATGTATTTAGATATCTAATACTTAAACTTTGCTTTCACATTTATGCCACACAAATCATTCATCACATAAAAAATACCACCATTTTAACTTTTAAAAGGTGAGATGCACCTTTTCGAGAATAGATAAGGTAGCATGTATTTAAAAATTGAAATTTAGATGTTAAATATGTAAATACATAGGAATTGACTGGCATGCATTTAAATCTTGCAAAAAAGAAAAAAAGACGAACAACCAGTGAACTAACATTGTACTTCAGAATATAGAATGATGTGTCACTTGCAATGGCAATCAGATCACCACTATCTGCCCAATAAAGATTCTGGAACATAAAAAATGATAAGCAAAAAATAGTAGATCAAGAAATTTAAGGCATATAAAAGAGAAAACATTTCAAAGATCAAACCAACCTTAACATTAACATCAATACGACGTATCAGTCTGCACTCTGACCAATCATAAAAACAAATAAAATCGTTAGAACACATTGCCAGTAGAGTTCCCCCAAAAATACGCTCAGCTGAAAAGGTTGGTCGTATGCTCTTCTTCTCCTGGATGCAACACAGCCTTCAGCAACATGGTAACAGAAAATACAAAAGAAAGAAATCCATAATTGTGAAGGTGAAAGATGTTTCACATATATAACAAGTCACTTTTGCAATTTCCAATCAATGAAACTAATTTAGTTTGTAAACTCGTGATGTCAACGGTGACTTGATCACGAACATTCATTTCACAGAGAGATCCAACTAGAAATCTCTAACAAAAGTTAAATTTTAAATTAATTCCAAAATAAAACCATAACAAAAAACAACAATGCTGAAAAATATGCATCAAATTTTACATGACAAGACAAAATTCCTTAAAACACAGCAAAAAATCAATAATTTAAAAATCACCTAAATAAAGCAAAGGTAAAAGAAAGCTTTCTATAAGTTTATGATGATGGTTGTTATTAAACTG
>JXCR01140622.1:8942-35897 GCA_002079205.1 Phalaenopsis hybrid cultivar | reverse complement strand
AATTCATTGCATAAGAAATCCATCTAAGGTAACTTTTAGTCACGTTCATTTATCCATGAATGAAACCATATTAAATGGACTCATTGAGGTTAAACAATTGAATGATAATTTCAAATTTTAAAAAGGAGAACCGAGAACTTCATACATTTACCTCCTCGATCCTTTCATGTATCCGATTGCCCAAACCCGCTCCAAGCCATAGTTTAGTGTGTTCTCGAGCCTGAAAAGAAATTCAAAAAGGTAAGTTCCTGAGGATCAAATCTCTGGTTTGAAACAAAAATCAAGGAATTCTTCTACATGAGACAAAAATGCACGTGGAATGACTGCAATTCGTAAAAACTGTATGGTTCAGATGCCACAATGACAGATGGCACAGCTCAACGATTAGTAAAATTCTCCACAAAAAATGGCGCTATTGGCTACCTTAATTTGAGAATTTGTACCATTAATATGGAAGGACGGATGGATGAAAGGATGGAAAGACAGATGGATGGATGGAATTTAATTTACACAAACAAGTAAAATGAAACAAAATAAGGCATCAAAATGAAAAAAGATGTGAGGAGAGTCAATTTAGGGCTTTAGCGAGGACGAGCAGCAAGCCACCGACAGAACAAAGAGCAGTGATATAGTTCAGCAAAGCTAAGCGAGTGGACATCGGTGATGAGAGGAAAGAGAGGGAGACAAATACAGTTTGGCACATAACTTCAATGTTTCTATGAGCCTGTAGAAGATAAAACCAAGACTACACCTTTAGGAGATTAAAATACAAATAATATTTTATTTCTCTTTTTATTGAAATAAATAAGAAAATTATTTATAGCAAGTTAAATTTTATTATGTTATCTATTTATTGCTTTATAATTTAACTTAATTTAAGTTCAACCTTGGAGCTATCACCTAGTTAATAGGGTATTAAAAGTAAACCCAAAGAGCGCATAACAGAGCCTCAACCTGCACAACAACTGATTAGCTTGGTACAATTTTACTTAGATTTGCCATCCCCAAAAATGCCTTGTAAAACATTAGAATATATAAGATATTTGTAATAGTTTCAGTTTAATATAAAAAAAATCAGAAATGCGATGACAAAAAACGCATACAAAACAAATAAATGCAGATGTGTTGGCATATAAGTCATTTGCTAGGTATATAAATGCATGTTGCATGAAAATATGAGAATGTATACAGACAATCAAAAGAGCCATAAGCAGCCATACAAAAATATTGATTTTCTGAAAAAAATTAATTTCTAGTGGATTATATATTTTTAAGGTCTTTGATTTTGTCCCATACAATTTAAAGCTCACCTGTAAGTTGTTGCATGCCATATCCGAATAGTTCCATCCTCCGACCCAGTTATTATTATGGGAAGCTCTGGGTGAAAACAGACTGAGGAAACATTGTGTGTATGCCCTTCTAGTGTCTGGACACAGCTCTTGGTTTGGTAGTCCCAGACCTGATTTCATGCAGAAAACTTAAAATAAAGCAGAAGAAAAGGCACAAACATAAAAGAAATTAAAGAAAATTGCAAACCTTAGCTGTTTGATCATCAGAACCAGTAATAAGATAAGGCCTATCACCCCCAGTAAAGTAGTCAACACAATTTACTCCCTTCATATGAGCATCCAATGTAAAATTCGGATCAGGAGATCCGAGATTCCATATCTGCAATTTTCATCAGATGTCAAAATTTGAAATACTTGAACACGCAAATAATGATGAGAATTTTGAAAAGTTCATTCGCAACATGAGCACCTTTATTGTACGATCAAGTGAGGCACTAGCGAAAGTATTTGTGTCTTTTGGATTAATCGTGACTTGCATAATATAGTGGGAGTGTCCCTCAAAAATCTGAGTGCACATCCATCCCTTCTCCCAATCCCAAAGTTTTATTAACATGTCGTCGGATGATGACAGTACATATGGAAGTGTTGGATGAACAGCCACACATCTGATGTAATCCGTGTGCGCCTCAAAAACTTTGACTTTGTCCATAGTATTATAATTATAAACACGAATGAACATGTCATCTGCTCCAGCTACAACCCACTGCTTGCGAGCTATAAATTTTGCTGATCGAACTGACAATTTTATGATACAAATTTTAAAATTCCCTGATAACACTTGAAAAAACAATGGGAAATTTGCATACATACCACACAATACTTANAGACCTGATTTCATGCAGAAAACTTAAAATAAAGCAGAAGAAAAGGCACAAACATAAAAGAAATTAAAGAAATTTGCAAACCTTAGCTGTTTGATCATCAGAACCGGTAATAAGATAAGGCCTATCACCCCCAGTAAAGTAGTCAACACAATTTACTCCCTTCATGNGCTTACCATGGTTCCGTTGGGTGCAGATCCACTGATTTCACTCTTTCCGACCTTTGAGCGAATTTTCTCTGACAAACAAATTGCAAATCAAACTCAAAACAAAAACAATCGAGAGCCACTGAAATAAAAATTAACAATAGATCTTTATAATAACTACGCCATAAAGCATACCTTGATTTCTAGCCGGAGAGGCTGCAATCATCGCCACCGCACCAGAAGCAGATATAAAAAGGAGACAAAAATATCAACAGTCAAATCCCACCAAAAACCTATGGATCTTTAAACAAATCCCACCCAGATCTCATCTACGGAAATGAAAGCTCAAAATGCAGTAGATTACATCAGATTAGCAAAGTGTACAAACAACCGTGAATCTTCCTCCAAACCAAACGCGATTTGGCCTAGATCTGATATCTACCGAAATGAAGAATGAGATCATAGTGGAAATGAAATCAACAAAAACCTACCATTTTTTCCTGATGGGAAAGGGAAGACGCGGAGGACGCTAGCGAGTGGGGATAGAACGAGCAGCTAAAACGCTACGAATCAGCAAGTTCGTAGATCTGGAAGATGGAGGTATGCTGCCTATTCTCCCGGAAANTACCGAAATGAAGAATGAGATCATAGTGGAAATGAAATCAACAAAAACCTACCATTTTTTCCTGATGGGAAAAGGGAAGAGGCGGAGGACGCTAGCGAGTGGGGATGGAACGAGCAGCTAAAACGCTACGAATCCGCAAGTTCGTAGATCTGGAAGGTGGAGGTATGCTGCGAATTCTCCCGGAAGAAAATCGCGGTCGTGGAAGAGGCTGGGGCTTCAACAGAGAAGACGATACCTCTGTATGAAGAGTGCTGTGAGAAGCAATTAAACTGTTTATGAAATTTTGATTTTATTGATTTAATATTTGATAATAGAACGCTATGTGCATAAATATAAAGTTGAGTATTGACATATGTAATGTACCTAAATAGGGTTGTCAAAAATTGGAAAAATATTTACGTACTTAATAAGCATGCAGAGCTGTGTGCGTAATAATCAGGCAATAAACTCCGCTTCGCTGTTATTAGGTGGTTATTGGGAGGTTATTGATGTATTAATTCTAATAACTTATAATCCTAATAACCTTCCAATAACATTCGTGGGTTATATTTAGATGTTATTCACAGGTTATTATGAGGGTATTACGGGGTTAATGGAGTAAGCACGCAGAATTGCGTGCGTATTACAGACCCAAATATTTCTCCAAAAATTGACCTACTCGATAAATTTTGATTCAGGTTGTCCTGAATAAGTTTTTGTTTAAGTTTGAGTTAGGAATCCCAATCCATTTAATTCTTTAGCCTGGGTTCGAGTTGGCCCATCAACAGGTAATTGATCTAAACTAACCAACTAACCTGAAATGGACCTGAATTTGGGTCAAAATCGACTCAATTTTAACCCAAATAGATATTGTCTTATGTTAAACTAGTATATGAGTCGGGTTCGAGTTAGCGGGTTCAAAGCGAGTCAACTTTGGTCGGACTTTCTAACCTCATTAATATTTGAATTAGGTTTGAGTCGTATTGAATCCATTTGAGATGTGAGATTTCGTATGATTAGTGAATTCATTCTATAATAGAAATACTTGGAGAAAGGAGTGAGAAGAAGTTGAGTTTGTTCGTCGAGAGAGAGAAAGATGATCATAGTTTTTTTTGGGGTATAGAATTGAGAGATAATTAAGGGTCAAAAGAACAAGACAAAAGGTTAGGTTATAGATTGTACAATGTGAAGCCTGAGAAAACTCGTTGTTGACACTATTGCCGATGTGGATTATCATTGTAAGTTAGAAATTCATTAGCATGAATCTGGAGGAAATTCAATGGACTAAAAAACGAAAGTGCATACAATAATGACTTGCTAAAAGGAGAGCAAGAACCACATTAGTAGAAGACCGAAGGGTCTCGTTAAGAAGCTACAACTCTGTCAGAGCAAGACCCGTGGGCGACCGAATGAAGGTCATCCAAGCCAAAGATCAAGACATATCGAACAGAGAAAAGAAACTGATCCATCTTTCATCTAAGCATCGTCAGACGCCTTGTAGGAGTTTAGAGGACTCTTCATAAGGTCTAAGATTCTCATCTCTAAACATTCAATGGACTCCCTATATGGATCTCTTATTAAAGGAGGGGACTAACTGTCAGAATATGGTGAATTGCCCTCTGTCAGATGGCTTAGTTTCATTCCAACAACTTGAGTTTTCCATCTAAAGGTCAATGGTAGACAGTTGTATCGAACAACCTACCCGCTGATTCAAGCTGACTGAGTGAAGGTCAGACTATTGAAGGATCACCAGAGTCGGTTGACTGCCTTAACTTAGCATAATTGATTGAATGTACTTTGTTGGCCTAAGGATTACAAATTCTTGTCGATAGAGTGATAAGGTAGCCAAATCATGGGCTTATTTATTTTTTATATGCCAAAAATATCATGTAATACCCCCATAAAAGCAATGACATCAATGTAAATTTTCACTTTCTTCTTCCTTGCCTATGAATAGGGGAGTCATTTCAACAATAAGGGGTGAATCAGTCATCTTTAAATTTATCAAAATTTTATCGTGTACTCTCTCCTTCCCTCCTCCTCTCTTTTTCTCTCTCATATTTTACGTTATATTTCTTAGGTGTAATTCACATGATAGATCTGGATTCAAAATATTGAAATGTATGGTGAGCGTGAATGATGCCACCAACAAAAAGAAGAGCACCAAGAGAACAAGGCCATAAAGGATACACAATAAACATGGAGTGCATTAGGAAATTTGGGTGGCAGCATATCCAGGAGCTAAAATACCTGATGTTGGGCCAAATGTTAGAGGCCGTTGAAGAAGCAGTAGCAGGAAGGAGGGGCCAAACCCCTAGGAAGAATCTACATCCAACGATCGGAGGGCACTATTGGTTGAGGAAAGAGCAGAAAAACCCCAGTATCAACATAATGTATGTTCTATGTTAATGTAAATAACAATTTGGACGCACAGAGGCCCCGTGGCAGCAGGAGAATTCGTTATGTCAATAGATTTTTGTCATTAACCCCCCAAAAAGTTCAATGTTTTGTTACTCGACTACTAAAAATGTCAGGTTGATCTGATCGACCAAATTTCATCCTTCTAGTCAGTTGTTTGCCTATTGAGGATTATCGATGCTTTGAAGTGTTGATTTCACCATGATGGGGGAGTCGGTTGTCAGGTGGTTTAATGGATCACCCGCTAGGGTAATCAACTCCTTTTATTGAATTTAAGAAGATGTTCGTTGCACAATTTGTCAGGCCTAGAAGTCATGGAAGAGTTTGCAAGCTCTATGATAGGTCAGGCAAGGGCAAAATGAGAGACTCCACTCATATATAACTCAATTCCATAAGAAGATGTTGGAAGTAAGAGACATGAAATCCGCAATGGCATATGTTGCATTGTCCAAAGGGCTGAGAGGATAACAATTTTGATATGCCCTCGACTTGCAACAACCAAATACCTTGGTAGAGCTATTAGAGATGACCAACAACCATTTCACAGTTGAGGAGTACATCAACGGTCCCACCTAGCACAAAGTTGAATCATATGGCCATCTCTCCCAAAAGAATGCCCTGCAAAATAATGGGTGGAGACTAAGGGACAACTAACGTCCTCCATCCTTCTTTTGCATGAAGACAAATTGCCACCCCAAGACAGCAAGGGGGTCGATGGGAGCAATCAGCGAGGTGGTCGGTGAGATACGTTGACCAGTTGTCATCTCGCTATCATGAGTGACCAACCAACGACCATGAGGCGTCGATGGCTACTTGACCAAGAGTCTTGATGACAGAGTGACAGCGACTTTATATATGCTTAAAAATATAAGTATTTAATACTGCTGTTAAAAGATTTAATTCCTCAGCAACTGCACACCAAACTTAATAACAGTTATAGATTCGATAAAGATATATGTATAAAATATTCAATAATTGTAAAACCACACTTATCAATGCGAGTATATGTATCGCTCAAGTAATATAGGGCTCTAATGGAATCCTAGATATCGATCCCACAAGGAGTAATATTAGAACTATGAACTAAGATTAAAAAAAACAATACTTAATCGCAACAATAGAATTCAAAGTGTTTATCTCTCACTAATAGACAATTGAAATAAATATGTAATTTTAATAACACTTAAATAATTAATTATACTGATAAGGTTTTTAATCAATATATAAGAAAACATTATTTGTCAAGAAATTATAGTGAATGGATAAAGTGAATCAGTTCAAATTGTATTGTGTCAAATAGAAGCATATCTATTCTTTACCATTTGGACCAGACATAAAGAACATTGACTAGTCCTACGCTTGTTTACTAAATCTGCGGCTAGGCTGGGAGGATACCCGCTCTCACTTCAAAGCTCTCACGTTCCCCTCGTCNCAGAGAAGACGATACCTCTGTATGAAGAGTGCTGTTGAGATGCAATTAGACTGTTTATGAAATTTTGATTTTATTGTCCGATATTGATTTAATATTTGATAATAGAACGCTATGTGTAAATATGAAGTTGAATGTTGACATACGTAATGTACTTAAATAGGGTGTCAAAATTTTGGGAAATATTTAAGTACTTAATAAGCATGCAGAGCTTTGTGTGTAATAATCAGGCAATAAACTCCGCTTCGCCGTTATTATGTGGTTATTGAGAGGTTATTGAGATATTAATTCCAATAATCTATAACCCTAATAACCCTCCAATAACATTTGTGGGTTATATTTAGATGTTATTCACATGTTATTATGAGAGTATTACGGGGTTAATGGAGTAAGCACGCAGAATTGTGTGGGTATTACTGACGCAAATATTTCTTCAAAAATTGACCCACTCGATAAATTTTGATTCAGGTTGTCTTGAATAAGTTTTTGTTTAAGTTTGAGTTAGGAATCCCAATCCATTTATTTCTTTAGCTTGGGTTCGAGTTGGCCCATCAACAGGTAATTGATCTAAACTGACCAACTAACCTGAAATGGTCCTGAATTTGGGTCAAAATCGAGGGTCAAAATCGACTCGATTTTAACCAAAATAGATATTACGTCTTATGCTAAGCTAGTATATGAGCTGGGTTCGAGTTAGCAGGTTCAAAGCGAGTCAACTTTGATCGGACTTTCTAACTTTATTAATATTTGAATTAGGTTTGAGTCGTATTGAATCCAACTGAGATGTGAGATTTCGTATAATTAGTGAATTCATTCTATAATAGAAATACTTAGAGTGAGAAGAAGTTGAGTTTGTTCGTCGAGAGAGAGAAAGATTATCATAGTTTTTCTGGGGTTTATAATTGAGAGATAAATAAGGGTCTAAAGAACAAGACAAAAAGTTAGGTTATATATTGTAAATGTGAAGTCTGAGCAGACTCGTTGTTGACACTACTACCGGTGTGGATTATCATTGTATGTTAGAAATTCATTAGCACAAATCTGGAGGAAATTCAATGGACTAAAAAACGAAAGTGCGGACAATAATGACTTGCTAAAAGGAGAGCAAGAACCACATTAGTAGGAGACCAAAGGGTCTCGTTGAGAAGCTACAGTTCCCTCAGAGCAAGACCCGTGGGCGACCGAATGAAGGTCATCCAAGCCAAAGATCAAGACATATCGAACAGAGAAAAGAAACTGATCCATCTTTCGTCTAAGCATCGTCAGACGCCTTGTAGGAGTTTAAAGGACTCTTCAAAAGGTCTAAGATTCTCATCTCTAAACATTCAATGAACTCCCTATATGGATCTCTTATTAAAGGAGGGGACTAACTGTCGGATTATGGTGAATTAGCCTCTGTCAGATGGCTTAGTTTCATCCCAACAACTTGAGTTTTCCATCTAAAGGTCAATGGTTGACAGTCGTATCGAACAACCGACTCGTTGATTCAAGCTGACTGAGTGAAGCTCAGACTATTGAAGGATCACCAGAGTCGGTTGACTGCCTTAACTTAGCATAATTGATTGAACGTACTTTGTTGCCCTAAAGATTACAAATCCTTGTCGATTGAGTGATAAGGTAGCCAAATCATGGGCTTATATATTTTTTATATGCCAAAATAATCATGTAATACCCCCATAAAAGCAGCGACATCAATGTAAATTTTCACTTTATTCCTCATTGCCTATGAATAAGGGAGTCATTTCAACAATAAGGGGTTAATTAGTCATCTTTAAAAGAATCAAAATTTTATCGTGTACTCTCTCTTTCCCTCCTCCTCTCTTTCCCTCTCTCATTTTTTACGCTATATTTCTTAGGTGTGATTCACATGATAGATTTGGATTCAAAATATTGAAATGTACGATGAGCGTGAATGATGCCACCAACAAAAAGAAGAGCACCAGGAGAACAAGCCCGTAAAGGATACACAATGAACATGGAGTGCATTAGGAAATTTGGGTGGCAACATATCCAGGAGCTAAAATACCTGATGTTGGGCCAAAAGTTAGAGGCCATTGGAGAAGCACTAGCAGGAAGAAGGGGCCAAACCCTTAGGAAGAATCTACATCCAACGATCGGAGGGCACTATTGGTTGAGGAAAGAGCAGAAAATCCCCAGTATCAACATAATGTATGTTCTATGTTAATGTAAATAACATTTTGGACACACGGAGGCCCCGTGCCAACAAGAGAATTTTTTATGTCGATAGATTTTTGTCATTAACCCCCCAAAAAGTTCAAAGTTTCATCACTCAACTCCTAAAAATGTCAGGTTGATTTGATCGACCAAATTTCATCCATCGAGTCATTTATTAGCCTATTGAGGATTATCGATGCTTTGAAGTGTTGATTCTACTTCACCACGATGGGGAGTCGGTTGTCAGGTGGTTTAATGGATCACCTGCTAGGGTAATCAACTCTTTTTGTTGAATTTAAGAAGATGTTCGTTGCACAATTCGTCAGGCCTGGAAGTCATGGAAGAGTTTGCAAGCTCTATGATAGGTCAGTCAAGGGAAAAATGAGAGACTCCACTCATATATAACTCAATTCCATAAGAAGATGTTGGAAGTACGGGATATGAAATCCGCAATGGCATATGTTGCATTGTCCAAAGGGCTGAGAGGAGAACAATTTTGATATGCCCTCGACTTGCAACAACCAAATACCTTGGTAGAGCTATTGGAGATGACCAACAACCATTTCACAGTTGAGGAGTACATCAACGGTCCCACCTAACACAAAGTTGAATCATCTGGCCATCTCTCCCAGAAGAATGCCCTGCAAAATAATGGGTGAAGACTAAGCGACAACCAACGTCCTCCATCCTTCTTTTGCATGAAGACAAACTGCCACCCCAAAGCAGCAAGGGGGTCGATGGGAGCAATCAGCGAGGTGGTCAGTGAGATGCGCTGAGCAGTTGTCATCTTGCTATCATGAGTGGCCAACCAATGACCATGAGGCGTCGATGGCTACTTGACCAAGAGTCTCAATGATGGAGTTAGTGGATGCCATCCAAAATTAGGAGTACTCTAAGAATGCACCCTCAATGTGGGTCAGAGCTTTTCTCCATGACCCCAATAAGTATTGTGCTTACCACATAGATCATGACCACAACATGAAGGAGAAAAGACACCTTCGAAGTATGGTCAACGAATTAATAAGAGTGGGAAGCTCAAAGGAGTTCATGGCACATGAAGCGACGACCTAGAGGAACGAAAACGCTCCAACAAAAAAAATTAATGATGAACTCGTGCAGGAGAATGCCATCCTTCGTACAAGCCAGCCATAAGAGGTTCTAATCAGGAGAGGTTTGCACAACCACCTTTGGTCCAAAGCACAACCTCTATCCACCAATAAAGTTTGATGTTGTGAACTCTCTCTAGAAGGGGGATCCATGTAATGGCATTGTTGTCATGACAACGGTGATTAGTAATTTCCAATTGGGTAGGATCATTGTCGACACGGACAACTCATTGACCATTTTGTTTGAGTCAGTGTTTGACAAGTTGAACCTCCATACCAACCGATTGATAAATCTAACATGCCCACTTCAAGGATTTCTGGCGAAAGAAATGAGACGTTAGGAGTAATTATGTTGTTAGTCGCTTAGGGGGGGAGGGGGAGACGATAAGCAATTCTCTTTTACAATGAAATCTTCAGTTGCCCTCTTTTGAAAAACTACAAAGTTGTGGTCTCTGCGTATACGTTATTGCAGTTTTATGGTGACAGAGAAATCATCACGGTCCATGGGAACTTTGAGTAGTCAAAGACCTACTGCCTAGGGGTGGTCGACAGTGTGGAACAAGAGTTGTTTGACCTCCAAAACAAGCGCAAAGGAGGTCTTAGGAACGTGAGGCCACCCTTGAAACATTTGCACCCAATAGAGAGAATGGTAATTTTTTCCTCATAACAAAAAAATTTAGATGCACGAATGAAAGACGAACTGGTTCAAACTTTTTAGGAGCACCAGGATGTTTTCACTTGGTCAGCATTGAAGATATCACGGATCACACCCGACGTCACCCAACATTAATTAAATGTGAATCCAACCGCCTGACCAATAAAATAGAAGATCAAGTCCTTGTCAATAACACTAACAGGTCGATTCAAGAAAAAATACCATAAGATAATGGAGGTTGACTACATCTAGGAGGTCTAATACCCAACGCGGGTCTCAAACACAGTGATAATATAGAAGGCAATTGTGTGTGGACTTCATCAATCTGAACTTCGTATGCCCAGATGATCACTACCCACTACCAAGGATTGACACATTAATGCACTCAGTGGTCAAACACTCCGTAATGAGTTTCTTGGACTCGTTATCAAGCTACCACTAGATCAAGATGCACTCGCCCGATGCAAAGAAAATAACTTCTTTTACTACTGAGGGTGTGTATTGTTACACTATAATGCCCTTCGTGCTAAAAAAAGATGGGGTTACAGACCAGTGCCTCATTGATGTAATATTTTTTAATCAAAAGGGTAAAAAGATTGAAATGTACATGGATGAAGTGTTGGTTGAGAGTCGATTGGTTGACAACATATAAAAGACTTTTAAGAAACTTTCAAAAATTTTAAAAAATATAACACGAGGCTCAATCCAGTGAAATACACCTTCGAGGCTTCAATAAACAAATTCCTCAGCTACCATTTAACTCTAGAAGGCATAAAGGCCATTCCTGAGAAGTATAAGCATTATTGGACATGCATTTCTTCTGAAACAACAAAGAAATATAGAAACTGATAGGATGGATAACCAAACTTAGACATTTTATCCCGAAATCAGGTGGCAAGTACGCTACATTTTTCAAAAGTTTAAAAAGCCCAAAAACTCAAAATAAAGGACTGATTGTGAGTCGACATTCAAAAGTTTGAAGATCTCCTTAACATCACTACTGCTCCTCAAAGCCCAAATCCAAACAAAGAACTTTCGTCATGCTTTAGAGTAGAGATTGAGGTGGTCAGCTCAGTGCTAATTCAAGAGATGTTGAGGAAGCAATTCCCCGAATCCCTATTAACTACACAAGTAAGTTTCTGAGAGGCATGAAAATTAAGTATCTAATCATGAAAAGCAAACTTTTATCTTAATTATCTCAACACGTATGCTTTGGTTGTATTTTTAGGCACACTCGATCCATATCATTATCAACCACCCTTATATGTTTGTGCTCACTTGGTCGAAATACTATGATCAGCTTCTTAAATAGGCGATGGAGCTTAGTGAGTTCAAATTTTCTTACGTCTCTAAGACGATGATTTAAGGGTTTTTTTTGGGCAGCTATAATTTTTTAATAGGCTACTGATAAGTAGTTGTTCCAGATAAATTGATGATCAGCAGTTGATCTGGATAAGTTGGTCGGTTGTTTGGTTTGTGTTATTGAAAAATAACTATGTTTGTAGTTGTTTCAGGATAAATGATCATCCTGCTCTAGTGCAGTGATGTTGTTTGCAATAAAACTGTCATGACAACATATTTGATACTTGAATTACAAAAAACTAACTTATAATAGTACCAAAATAAGATACAGACATCACTTAACAATGAGTGTCAATATTGATAAAAAAAAGAAAAAAACTATTAAAATTATAATTAAAAACATGACAATATTAGTTTTAAAATCCAGACAATGTATGCCAAGAGTTATGTAGTCCTTGAAGTCAATAAGGAAGTCCATAGTCCGCAGTGATAGAGCACACTTGTCACGAGGTCCCTTAAATCCTGTAGCTCATCTTTTTTGAATGATTTAAAAGACAATTCATTAGTCATAACATAAGTTAAAACTGTTAAAGGAAGTAATTAATTAAAACTTTTTGCAAGTGTGGGGTCTCAGAGAACATAATAAATCAACCAACAAATCTACGCTACAATAAGACCACAAAATTTGAATAAAAAAAGTTTATTAGTTGTCTTTAGCTCACTTAATACCAGGCTTGTGTGTGTTACATATGTATATCACAAAAAAAATATCATTTATAAGTATCTCAAAAAACTCGACATCAAAAAGAAGAGAGGAACTTGGTTGCATTTATCAGGATTTCACATGTGACACCAACCATCAGCGACTAACATACCATCTAGAAGAATCCACAAGCTCAAATGTCTCATCATGGACCTCACAAACCCAAAAAAAACTAGAATCAACTGAAAAAGGAGAAAAAAACAATTACAATGAGCATCAAACTTATAATATATAAAATATCAATAATCAATGGAACATAAAATAAAAATATACTTCATAAAATGATAAAAGCAATAATCAATTACAATTTTATCTGGGTGCAAGGTCTTAGAGAACTAAGTGCACTAACCCCGCAAAACTTGTCATGACAAGAAGACAATAGACCTTATAAAACAGAGGTTCTTGATTGACTTTAGTTCACTTAATACCAAGCTCGTGTGTGTCACATATACATATCACTAAAAAAAAGTTATCCAGAAGTACCTCAAAAACTTCAACATCAAAGATAAAAGAACTTGGTTGCCTTTATCAAAATTTCAGATGCGATACCAACCAACAACGACTAAAAGGCTATTTAAAATTACCTTACAAACCCCGACATTAAAAAAGACGAACTCAACAGCCTTTTATCAGGATTTCACACGTGACATCAACCAACAGTGACAGATAGACCATCCAGAAGAGCCTACAAAGTCAACGTCTCATCATGAACCTCACAAACCCACAAAAAAATGAAAGCAAAAAAAGGAGAAAAAATAACTACAAATAACATAAAACATATAATATCTTAAATATCAATATTACATAGAACATAAAATAAACATGAAAATTATTGAATAAATAAGAATCGTTTAATCAACAACGAACAATGACGTTTGTGATTCGTTATCGCAATTCAACAATTTTTTGCGACACTGTTGTCATCATAGGTATAACCTTAACATGAATCTGCCTCTGACTATGCTATATATTGACCTATATGAAGTTAAAATGCTTCTAGTAGGACCTGCATGTGATCATCATCAGTCATGCTGAACTCTACAATCGTTTGAGAATGATACCGTCGAATGTAGTCATGGAACTCCATCGTAGTCACTATAATCTGCACCTGTTTCATAAATGAATACATCGAAATACAACGTAGTATGACTCATTTCATCTTCCACGCTTCAAACGTTCTTTCAATTACGTCGAGTAAAGAAGAGTCTCTTTTGTTAAATATCTTCTTCCTGTCACAAGCAACACCACTGAATTTTTTGAAATCAGTACTGTGATATTTCGTATCTTGAAATGACTTCAGATACCCCCTCTGTAAGGGATATCCAACATCGACCAATTAATATTTTTTTTTGTCTCGAATACTATAACTAGTAATAAACTAAAAAAAATGAATGTGGTAACGAATCTGAAAGTGGGTGAGGGAAGTCGTATCTTCGGTTTTTTTTAGCAAAATAAAAAATATGATTATCATGTGCGTTGTCTTCCCAACTAACCATCACAAATGTAAAACACGTGATGAAGTCTCATACGACCATCACATTTTGTGTGGTTGAATTTGGTTTTTAAAGATTGAAGTGTCACTTAAGGACAAGTAACATTTTAAGTTTGGGAGATTATGATACACCTAAAATATATAGTGTTTTTAGACACATTTTTATACCTATTTTTTAGATATTGCACTTTGATGGAAGGTATTTATATATTTTTCTTTCAAGTACAAGTAAAAAGGTGAAAAATACTAAAATGGGTGAAAAATCATCAAATTTAGAGCAAAAATGCAAAAGTGTTTTTGCGCCTAAGCGCCGGTGAAACAGAGAAGGCCACGCCTAAGCGCCAAAGGCCCCACGTTTAAGCGTCAAAGGCAGTTATTTGACAGTTTAATTCATTTTTTTGAATTTTGAAGGGACATTTGAGACACTTATTGGCTAAAGAGGGTGGTTATGACCACTAGAAATGAAAATATGGTTAAAAGACTTATGAAAGGAGGCATTCCTTGGGAAATACATTGAATAAGGACACATTTTAAAGAGATATCAATGCACCTTTTTGGAGATTATAAAAGAAGGAAATTTAGAGGAAAAAGGGGGACTCCTGAGAAGTTCTTTTGGAGAGATTTTTCAGGCACCATAAATTTACTTTATTATTTTTGTTTTTAGTTTTATTGTGAGAGTTAAGAGTGTGTAAGAGAAAAGAGATTCAAAGGAGCTTCAAGAGTTTGGTGCAGGAATTGAGATTAGTTTTTATTTTTGTTTTAATTGAGACTTCTTGTTGGTTTGACAATGATTTCTATTTTTAAACTAAAGTGTGGTTTTATTTTCTCAATGAATTCTGAGTAATTTTATTTATCTTTCTCCTTAAAATGATAAGTAATTAAAGTGTTCGATGGAAGTTGCATATAAACAGTTGGGATTAGTGATTCATACTATCATTGTATGCGACCTTTTTAATATTGAATACTCGTGCATCCACAAGAGTTTCGTCAATCGCTCTTGTACGGTTCCTTCAGATAAATAAAGTTGTGATAGTCATGCAAGACATATTGACGTCTGAATGAAATATGTTGAAAATAGTTACCTTAAAAAATGACATATACTGCGAGTCATTTGCAGTCTTTGTTTGAGTCATGTCGAATGTTGGATTCTCTGACTTAATAATATTCACGGACAAACAGACAAGAGCTTTTATACCCACTGAAAAATATATGTTAATTGTCACTGATAAATGTTGTAATCGCTCAATTACTCATCTCATTGGCTTATTATGTGATAAAATGTAGAGGGTTATTGTTAGCACTTCTCTCTTGATGTCATTCTTAAGGAGTCTTGAAGTCCATATAGCTATGTAGTTCATCGAGCAAATTCATAAATATAGGTTTTTTCATACAGGCTATGTTATTGAATCTTTTTGGGGTGTTCTTGTGGTAGCTCCCAATCCATTTATCACCAATATAAGTCAATGTCATGCAAGGAGTTCAATTGACGTATGAGTTGTAGTATTAGTACAAGAAAACTATTATTGCCACAATCTTTCTTCTTAGGCTCTCTTGCAATGAATCCATGCTAAAGAAGTGCTCTGTTCAAGTAATAAGTGTGCGTCAAATAATATTAAAAAACATATAAAAACTGAAGTCAGAGTATAATGAGCATAAATAAAAATAGAGCAACATATAGATTATTCGTGCTAGAAAAAAAAACATCCAAATCAAATAACACATTAACCAAAAAGAAAAAAAAAATATAGCCACTAAACAATAACTCCACAAAATCAATTATCTTTAAAAAAGTTAATAGTAGACCCAAAGTTCGGGGAGGGGGGCGGGCGACAACTTCATGAATATTTGTCTGCGGGTAGGGTTCTCTAACAATTTCAAGGAGTTCAGATAGAACAATTTATCTTACCTAATTTTAGGATATATCTCAAGAATTCGAAGAAAGTTATCTATAGAGGTGTCATGTGAAGTATCAACCTGAATTGTGCGGCTCCTTCTTTTTTATTATTCATCTTACCTGGTATGGTTCGCTTCCACCAGTTTTGTTATTTGGCCTTTGACGAAAGCGGCTCCTTCTTTTTTCATTTTCTCCACCCTATGCCGCTTTGACCGACATATGGACTACATATCCTTTTTGTTTAGGTTGGGGCCTTCACCGGACCCACTTACATGCTTGGTCTCCATGTCCTCTAGTATGCTTCCAAACCCATGCTCATTTGGGTTGAACACATGAGCGTCCGTTGCAACAATCCCACTAAACATACCATCCAACTTCTCCTCAAGGTCAGGGTCAATGCCGCTAAATTTGAATTTTTTTGTTGCTAGCACCGCGTGCAAAATACAAATGAGCTTATTACTTACTACAACTTAGTAGGATAATAAATGGAAAAACAAGTAATCATGGGATGTGTTATTACCTCTAATTTATCGATTCACCAATCCTCCGAAGCATCTATTGTCTATTTCACTGAATCCCAACTCAAGCACGTGGATCCTCAATTTAGTTCCTTCCATAATTTTCAATCATTCTTCAACTGATCTGATTTGTTCTTAAATTGCAATCTGTCGTACTCTCTTCCTGTTAGTTCCATGAACTTCTTCATAATATTTTGTCACCCATCTTTGTTAAAATAGGTGGTGGGTTTATTTCCCAACTTAACCTCCTTAAGACACATGTTGCAAAATATGACTATGATTTCCCTATCCCACATGGTTAATGATCTAACTTATTTGGGTTTAATCCTTGTGTTACCGACAAAGAGAAGGCAAAACATTAATCTTCCACGCTGCAATTAAAAACAAGGTACCCCCAAAACTAATCAACCACTGACGAAGCACCCCCAATAATAACCCAACACAATATAGAGCCACATACACACCAACAACCCCAACACAACTACCACCCAACCAAGCCTTACACAATACACAACCACTCACACACCCACAACCCCAACAAACATGACACACACCCACAACCCCAACACAACACATAACCACACACACACACCCTAAACCCAACACAACCACTACACACACATAACACCACACAAACAACTTAACACAACACACATCTACACACACACACCCTAAACCCGACCACATAGCACACACCCTAAATCCAACACAACACATAACACACACCCACAACCCCAACACAACCACCACCCAACCAAGCCCCACACAACACACAACCACACACACACAACCATAAAACACATAACACACACCCACAACCCCAATACAACACACGACTACACACACACCTTAAACCCAACACAACCACCACACACACATAGCACCACACAAAAAACCCAACACAACACATATCCACACACACCCTAAACCCTACACAACACATAACACACATCGCACACAACCATAACACACGTCGCACACAACCACAATCACACACACACCCTAAACCCAACACAACCACCACACACATATAACACCACACAAACAACCTAATACAACACACATCCAAAGACACATCCTAAACCTAACCATATAACACACACCCTAAACCCAATACAACACATATCACACACCCATAACCCCAACACATCCAACACCTAACCAAGCCACACACAACACACACCCACAACCACAACACATGTAGCGCACACCCACAACCCCAACAAGACACACAACCACACACACACCCTAAACTCAACACAATTACCACACACACATAGCACCACACAAACAACCCTACGCAACACACATCCACACGCACACCCTAAACCCAACCACATAGTACACATCATAAACCCAATGCAACACATAACACACACACAACCCCAACATAGCTACTGCCCAACCACGTCCCACACAACACACAACCATACACACACCCTCAGTCATAACACACATATCACACACCCACAAACCCAATACAACAGACTATCACGCACACCCAAAACCCAACACAACCACCACCTAATCAAGCCCCACACAACACAACCAAATACAACACAAACCACAACACAGAACACCCAAGGCCAACCACACACAATCACACACACGCACAAAACCAAATACATCAGATTTATATGCTATACATGTAAATTTTAAGCCCACAACCAAATACAACCATCACATAAAGCTATACACACACCCACAATCAAATAAATCACCATATAAACGCCCACAAACCACATATAACCACCAACTAAGGCCAACATAACAAATATCCCACGCATCCCCAACACAACCACAACCCAACCAAGCCCCATACAACACACATAACACACCCACAACCCCAACACAATACACAACCACACACACACCCTAAACCCAACACAACGACCACCCAACCAAGCCCCACACAAACAACCCGACACAACACAAACCACAACATAGAGCACTCAAGGCCAACTACACAACCACACACACACCCACCCACATCCAAATACATTATAATTGCATGCTAGACATGTAAATATTAAGCCCCAATCAAATACAAACACCATATATAACCACACACACACCCACATCTAAATACAACCATCACATTGATGCCCACAAACCACATACAATCACTATCCAAGGCAACCATAGTAACACAACAACACATACAACCAATTTCAACGAAGAATCACACAAAGCCACAAGATACAACCTCAATTACTGTAATTCATTTTCAACCATTCTCCAAATTATCCAAAATCTAAAAATCTCACAAAGAAAGTCACTTCATTGGAAAACCGCGTAGAGATGAACATTCTATCGAAAAATCGCCACAAATTGTATATAGAAAAATATTCCATCGAAATTACTTATAGAGCACAGAGTAAAGGGGTGAAAGACACCGCTAATCGCCATATAGGATCAACCGAGGGAGAGAGAAGAGTGAGGAGTTACTTAGGGCAAAACAAGGGTCAAGCGTGAGGGCACAAAAGTAATAAGTGAAGTTAAGTCTGCACGCCGAGCCTGCAGCTGCTTTTAATAAACAATATGAAATGACAGTTACGAAAAAGCAACCAAAACACCAAAATTAAATGCTCGTTCAACATTTTTTCAAAATCTTAAAAATATTAGAAACCGCCCCAATACCTTCGAAGTCCAATAATGGCGGCGATGGCCAGTGGAGGCGCGGTGATGTGCGAGGCGGAGCAGATGATGTCTGTAGCGGGTTAGGGCACGAGATCGGCAGGACAGGTAATTGTAATCTTTGTTGCTAAATTAAGGAGATCAAAGAAGATCGAAGTTGACTTAACTGTTCATTCAACTAATCATAATAATCATAATCTTAACTCATCATTATGATGATATAAACAATACGAAGAATTAACTAATTGCTTGCATCAATTTCATAAATGAGTAATACACCGAAAGATTATCGTAATGTTGGCATTAATTTGTTGGATTCGCAGTTCTTTCAAGCAGAACAGAAGTTAATGCGAATATTGTTTGAGAAATCACTCATGCTATGAATGTAGAAAAGAAATGCAAATCAGTATTCGTTGCTTTATTAGTAGAAATATTTGTTGTTTCGGAAATAAATCATGGAGAACTGTTCTGTTTTTCATGCAAAATTATGTTGGATGAAGCCTTGCATGCTAGATTATCATACAGTTCTACATTGAAAGTTCCTTGCGGTGGACTTGCATTATTATTTTGGTACACTTAGTCTTGATAGTTCCAGAGGAAATTATAGTTCACTCTTAATAGTTCCATGGGAAATTATAGTCACTCAAATATTTTCATAGATATAACAAGTCAAACTGCCTGAAAGTTTGAAATTGCTTTATTGCAGTAGAATTTTTTGCATTATTTCTCCACTTTCACTTGTTTGTTATAATCATTACATGGAGGCATGTTTTCTTACCCAAACTTACGGCTTGCATACCGGAAAACTAATGATGAACATAACAATGCCTTTTCAACCATGAGGTTCAATATCCTTTTATTATACTATTTATAAAGAGGAACAATACAAAATTTACAGTTAATGCAATATGTACAAGTGTTCTTGTTAGTTGTCTTGGTTGCTCTCATTCACAAATATTGTTTTATTGTCAAATTAAGAATAGTTTATCGGCATCTCTTACAACATCTAGGTCTTCAACTTCTGCACCATCAATGGTTAAAACTTTTGCCGGTACTCTCCCAAATTTCTTCTTTGCATCCAACATTTATCAATGTCTCAATATTTTGTGGGAAATTTACATACTTTACAGAAAATTCTTATTTATTTATAATATAACACCCAAATTTAGATATTTACACTTATAACTCATTGTTGTCATAAACCCATGCACGAAAATGTGTATTTCACTTTTAAAAAGATATTGATGATAGTATTTTTGATGTGATGTTAAAGATATGAGTGGTATGCATTTAAATATGAATGTTTAAGTGTTAGATATGTAAATACATAAGAATTGTGTGGTATGTACGTAAATGCCTCTTTTTTGTTAAAAATGTTATTCCAATTGTATTACAGGCAGTTATAATTTTTGGATGTTTTTTGTTTTCAAGTTCAATACCATACATTTTTCAGATATCCAAGTCCCTCAGATGTAAACTATATCTTTTGGATCCTTACAATAATTATGGAAAATCTTGGAAGTTTTTTGATGAGTCAATTTCATGGGTTGCACTTTTCAGCTGGACGATCATAGAGAATTTATTAAAATATTACAAACTCCATATGTTTACTTTTTTATTTTTCTGTGATTTTTATTCCCTTTTCTTCAATTTTGTGTTTAGGAACGAGGTCACGACAATGCTTATGAATGAGCTATAATGACCTGTCTGTCCTCTCTTGTGCCCGTAAAACATTCCCTTTTACCTGAACAAAAAAGGGTACGTAGTCCTGGATTACTCTAGGAAATTCCAGGGAAATGATATCTGGATGGCTACATGGGAGTTTAAATTAGCATATTTTTTTAAAAAATATATTGAACATGTAAAATTCCATGCTGGATTAAAAAAAAAAAGTGGGATTAAATTATCTTTTTTTTATGACACCTGGCTTAATGGCTCTTTACTTTATGATCTTTTTGGAGGATCTGTTACTGCTTGGTTTTATCGTACCCCTTATGCAAAGGCGTCGAATATGATTGCTGCTAATAGATGGAACCGACCTCTTTCTCCTAATGCATCTTCTATATCATCCAGCTTATGTTCAATACTCCCATTGTTGACATCCATTTGAACTGCTTTTGGTTTGGGAAAGTCCACTATTCACATACTTCTACTTACATGTTTCTGTATGACAATTGTTTCCTTATGAGCTGGAGTAAATTTGTCTGGTACAAAGGGGCTCCTTGAAATACTGTGCTTTTGGCTGGCCTTAAAACCAAAGACACTCTTATATGAAGAGGGATTGATGTAAGTTCCACTTGTATTTATTGTTACTCTCATATGGAATAACACTCACATTTTCTTTGAATGTCCTTTCTCTATCAGCATGCTTAAGCTTTTTATTCCTTATGGTAATACACCTCACATGGGATGTATTTTGATATTTGGTTATGGAGATTATTTTCAATGCAAAATTACTAAGTGTTTCTTTCCCTCAGCGGTTCACATCACCTCTTGCTATTTATAGCTTAAAAGGAATAGGAGATTCTTCTCTAATGAGGCAACCAATACTTATGTTATCAAATAAAGAATTCATTTTGCTGCGAGTCTTAAAAGCAGGAAAGGGAAAGTCAAAGGTAATACACCTACTATTATTAGCAGTTTGCACTCTACCAGGGTGCAGCTTTTTGGGTACTGTTATTTTACGGTTCATTTTTTTACACACATTGGCAGCTTTATTACCGGCACATATGCAGATGGTTATTTATTCAGCTTCCTTAAGTATCTATTGTTTTGCACACACTGGGATTAATTCTGTGGATATCTGTCGTTTTGCTCACACTAAGATGTAGCTTGTGGCACTATTTCATTCTATCTGCTCATCTCACCAGCCAATAGATTTTCTCTTGCCACTCCAATTACTCAACTGGTTTTCCTCTATCGGTTTTGTTGCTTTTATTTTGCATATGATAGTCCACTTGATTGGGATTTGCAGCAATTTTCGGTTTTATTTTGGAGCTATGATGAAGAATCCTTCTCACAATAATGAGTTAACCAGTTATCCGTTGCAGCTCTATAATCAGTTATGTGATCTATTTTGTAGCCTTGATACTACTCTTGATCCTTCTTCAGCCTTCCTTTTCTTCATCATCTCTCTTGCAGGGTGTTCAGGTCTTTCTCTTCTCAGCTTAATTCATGAGCAAATAACTACATTCCACTAGTTTGGCTTACCTGATGGATCCCTGGCTATTTGCTGGTTGACTCTCTGTGCTTCTCTCGATCCTCGGACTTTTTGTGCCGATCTTTATTATGATACTCTCTGGATAACTCTAAATGTAGTTTGATATTTGAGTGATTGGGTTAGGGCACGAGATCGACAGGACAGGTACTTGTAATTTTTGTTGATAAACTAAGAAGATCAGAGAAGATCAAATATGACTTACCTTTTCATTCAATTAATCATAATAATCATAATCTCGACTCATCATTATGAATATATGAAAAATGTCAATAATTAACTAATTGTCCCGCATCTATTTCATAAATGAATAATCCACACTTCTTTCAAGCGAAACAGAAGTTACTGCAAATATTGTTTAAGAAATCACTCATGCTATGAATTTCGAAAGCTAATTACAAAATAACATTCATTGCTTTATAAGAAGAAATATTTGTTCTTTTGGGAATAAATCATGTAGAACTGCTCTGTTTTTCATGCAAAACTATGTTAGATGAAGGGTCTGTTTGGGGCAGCTCCAGATTATTGATAATCTGCTGATAAGCAGCTGATCAAGATAAGCTGTTGAGCAACAACTGATCCAGATAAGGTGACTGTCTGTTTGGTTTGTGCATTTGGAAACAACTGATTTACAGCTGTTTCTGCATAAATGATTATTCCGCCTCTATGCAGTAATACTGCTTACGACAGAACTGTCATATCTATAATAAATCTGCTATAACTTATTATTAATTTTTTAGTGCAATCAATATTTGTTGTAACAGTACAAATTTAAACTTAATATTAATAAGTCATAAAGTATTTATACATATAAATTTTATACTATTTTATAATTTAATAGTTTAGCAAAAGTATAAATACAAATATAGTATAATTATTATGTTTTATTTATACATTTAATACTAAATAGTTATTTAATATTAGTATTATTAATAATATAATAANATAACTCCGCGTAACTCATTAATAACACCAAAAAATCATGCGAATAACACCTGAATACTATTGCAAATAACACCGCAAACCACCGTGAATCAACGACAAACAAAAGACACAAATAATACCGAGAATAACATCGCAACAACACCTAAATACTACCATAAATAACACCGCAAATCAATGACTGGCAAAATGTGTGAATAATACCGAGAATAACACTACAATAACACATGAATATTACCGCAAATAACACCGCAAAAATATCGCGAATCAATTGCTGGCAAAAGACGAAAATAATACTACGAATAACACCACAAATAACACCGGGAATCAACGACTGACAAAAAGCGCGAATAACACCGCCAATAACATCGTGAATAACACTGCGAAAAACACAAGACGCGCGACCGTGGGGAGGGTAGAGCTGTAAATAATTTTCTCCTAACGTGGGACACGGTTTCGAACCCGCAGGCGGCGTTTAGTACAAAAAGAAACCAAATTATTCCGCAACACAACGAAGACGGAGAAAACAAACACTAATGTCGGCATTTTGAAAACACACCACAGCTGTTCCGCGGCGCCAAACGGGCCTGAAGCCTTGCATGCTAGACTATCAGACGTTCTACATTGAAAGTTATTTGCGGTGGACTTGCATTATTATTTTAGTACATTTACTCTTGATAGTTCATCAGAAAATTATACTTTACTTGATAGTTCATCAGAAAATTATACTTTACTCTTGATAGTTCCATGGGAAATTATAGTTATTTAAATATTTTCATAGATATAATAAGTCTAACTGCCTGAAAGTTTGAAATTGCTTTATTGTAGTAGAATATTTTGCATTATTTCTCCACATTCACTCGTTTATTAAAATCATTACATGAAGGCATGTTTTCTTACCCAAACTTACTGCTTGCATACTGGAAAACTAATGATGGACATAACAATGCTTTTTCAACCATGAGGATCACTCTCCTTTTATTATACTATTTATAAAAAGGAACAATACAAAATTTACAGTTACAGTTAATGCAATATGTACAAGTGTTCTTGTTAGCTTTCTTGGTTGCTCTCGTTCACAAATCTTGTTTTATTGTCAAATTAAGAATAGTTTATCGGCATCTCTTACAACATCTAGGTCTTCAACTTCTGCACCATCAATGGTTAAAACCTTTGCNAAATTTAATTTATTTTAAGATATAATTCAACAATATTTATAATATTATTTAGTTAACATTATTATTGTAAATCTTAGTTAAATGTATTTATTATACTAAAATAATACATAAACATGTTATATAATTTAGTTAATACTTATTAAATAATTTTCAAATAAATGTACAATAGTTTTAACTATATATCTATAACTATTAGCATATTATTTTGAAATAATTTATTTATAAATTATATTTAACTTTGTATACTTTTAATTTTGTTTAAGTTAACATTGTAAATATAAAAACACTAATTATAAATATAGTTTATAAATAATATATAACTATTTAATTAAAATTTATTAAATTAATGTTTATGAAATATATAGTAGTATAAACAATTATGTATAAAGTAAATTAAATTAATTTAAGTATTATAATTTTGACTTTATGTTTAACATTTATATATTTTAAATTAATTATAATATATGTATAATTTTAAAATTAATTGTTATTATATATAATTTAATACAATTTTAAATAAATTTAGTTATATATTAATGTATTAAAACTATATTATTAAATACTTGAATAGCATAAGGTTCAAATAGTTCCGCGTAACTCATTAATAACACCAAAAAATCATGCGAATAACACCTGAATACTATTGTAAATAACACCGCAAAACACCGCGAATCAACGACAAACAAAAGACACAAATAATACCGAGAATAACACCGCAGTAACACCTAAATACTACCATAAATAACACCGCTAAACACCGCGAATCAACGACTGGAAAAATGCGTGAATAATATCGAGAATAACACTACAATAACACATGAATATTACCGCAAATAAAACCGCAAAAATACCGCGAATCAATTGCTGGCAAAAGACGAAAATAATACTACTAATAACACGACAAATAACACCGGGAATAAACGACTGGCAAAAAGTGTGAATAATACCGTGAATAACACCGTCAATAACATCGTGAATAACACTGCGAATAACACAAGACGCGCGACCGTGGGGAGGGTAGAGCTGTGAATAATTTTCTCCTAACGTGGGACACGGTTTCGAACTCGCGGGCGGCGTTTAATACAAAAGGAAACCAAATTATTCCTCAACACAACGAAGACGGAGAAAACAAACACCAATGTCGGCATTTTGAAAACGCACCACAGCTGTTTCGCCTGCCAAACGAGCCTGAAGCCTTGCATGCTAGACTATCAGACGTTATACATTGAAAGTCCTTTGCGGTGGACTTTNAATAAATTTAGTTATATATTAATGTATTAAAACTATATTATTAAATACTTGAATAGCATAAGGTTCAAATAGCACCGCGTAACTCATTAATAACACCAAAAAATCATGCGAATAACACCTGAATATTATTGCAAATAACACCGCAAAACACCGCGAATCAACGACAAACAAAAGACACAAATAATACCGAGAATAACACCGCAGTAACACCTAAATACTACCATAAATAACACCGCTAAACACCGCGAATCAACGACTGGAAAAATGCGTGAATAATACCGAGAATAACACTACAATAACACTTGAATATTACCGCAAAAATACCGCGAATCAATTGCTGGCAAAAGACGAAAATAATACTACTAATAACACGACAAATAACACCGGGAATCAACGACTGACAAAAAGTGCGAATAACACCGTCAATAACATAGTGAATAACACTGTGAATAACACAGGACGCGCGACCGTGGGGAGGGCAGAGCTGTGAATAATTTTCTCCTAACGTGGGACACGGTTTCGAACCCGCGGGCGGCGTTTAATACAAAAGGAAACCAAATTATTCCTCAACACAACGAAGACGGAGAAAACAAACACCAATGTCGGCATTTTGAAAACGCACCACAGCTGTTCCGCGGCGCCAAACGGGCCTAAAGCCTTGCATGCTAGACTATCAGATGTTCTACATTGAAAGTTCTTTGCGGTGGACTTGCATTATTATTTTAGTACATTTACTCTTGATAGTTCATCAGGAAATTATACTTTACTCTTGATAGTTCCATGGGAAATTATAGTTATTTAAATATTTTCATAGGTATAATAAGTCTAACTGCCTGAAAGTTTGAAATTGCTTTATTGTAGTAGAATATTTTGCATTATTTCTCCACATTCACTCGTTTATTAAAATCATTACATGAAGGCATGTTTTCTTACCCAAACTTACTGCTTGCATACTGGAAAACTAATGATGGACATAACAATGCTTTTTCAACCATGAGGATCACTCTCCTTTTATTATACTATTTATAAAAAGGAACAATACAAAATTTACAGTTACA
>JXCR01140620.1:0-20444 GCA_002079205.1 Phalaenopsis hybrid cultivar | reverse complement strand
AAAACTCAACATATTTTAACAAATTAATTGGCCAGATTGAAAGTAAATTAAGATTGAAGTGAAAAGATCATCATAATTTCTTAAACATTTTATGGCTTCACCAATTCAAATCACCATTTCACAAATCTTGAGACAAGGAGAAATAGAGAAAACTACTCAGATCTTATGGAGAAAACACAACAAAACTCGGATGTATATAAAATCAAAGTCATACAAACTACAACAAGTAAATAACTTATCTCTAATTTCTCCCCAGGTAAAATCAAAGTCATACAAACTACAACAAGTAAATAACTTATCTCTAATTTCTCCCCAAGAATACTCCTTGAAGTTCCTCTGAATCTCTTCCTTTTTTTAAAGCACACAAAATTCCTCTTTGAAGTAGCAAGGAGGAAGAAATCTCTCACTTTCCCTCCACTTTTACAATCTCTCGAAGAATTCCTCACAACCGTTACACTCTATTGGAAATTCTATACACTAATCGAACCTCTCTAACATCTAGAGCCTCTAGACACTTCTATTTTCGACCAAAATCTTCCCTTTAAGGATGTGGATGATTTTTCCCAAGAGTTGCTTAAGCACCCCTTCAAAATCCGACCTTATCTAATGCACAAGTACACATAACCGTCGATGGCCTCAATGGCGCCGTTGGCGGACTTCTGGAGAATTTTTTCTTGTAGCTTCGGGAAAAACTTGCCATCGGCGGGGTCAAGGGCGTCGTCAACGACCTAGTTCAAATTTCCACATTTTGGCCCTTTTTCGCTCCAAATTTGCTCCTTTTACATCTTTTTGCTCCAATGACCCTAATTCATCGTTCCTGCAACAAAACATCAAAAATACCTTTCTTTAAAGTGTAATATCATTAAAAACAATGTAAAATAAGTATGAAAATCTCAACATATTTTCCTTTGGTCACTAACACATGTGGGTCATTGTGATTTTGTGTTTGATGACTCTATCTATTGTTTATGCATAGGGGAACTAAGCCCGACCTTGCTCCTTTTGACCCTATGATTAATCACACATTTCAACACCTTAGGAGAGCACAATTGTCAACTGACAAACCCATAGAGATGGTTAACCCTCAGGATCTCAACATAAAATCCATTAATAATTATGTTAACCCATTAGCGGAATAGATTCAACTAAGCATCAATTACCCCACTGTGAAAGCCTATACATTTGAGCTAAGACCTACAATCATTCAAATGGTTCAAAATAGTCAGTTTGGCGGACGCCATTGAAAAATCATAATATACACTTAACAAACTATCTAGAATTATGTGCCAAAGTATTGTACAATAGTATCCTTTGGGATGTTTTTAGGTTGTTTCACCTCCAATTCTCCTCCATGATGCGGTTAAACTCCTTAGCCCCATGATATATTACCATTGGAATGGCCTAGTCCAAAAATTCTTAGCCATATTTTTTCCAACCTCCAAGACTATCAAGCTTAAGAATGACATCACATCATTTGTCCAAATAAAGGGGGAAACTATTTATTGAAGCTCAGGAAAGATTTATGAAGTTTCTTAGAAAATTTTCTCATCATGCTCTTGATGACTGGCTAATTATTCAAACCTTACAACGAGCTTGTAGGTTCACTTAGATCCATTATACATGTTGCTATAGGAGGATTCCTAGTGGCCAAACCATTTGTGGAAGCCTATACACTGATAGTAGAAAGGGAAAACAATAGCCTTCAGTGACCTTCTGATAAGATAAACTAAATGAAAGTAGCTAGTATGCAACATACTAATGTTTTGAATATCCTAACAATAGCATCCATTTCAAGGATTTTAAAAAATTTGGGGGTAAATTCTATGTAACGACTACCACCAAGTGAAGGAGTGATGAATTGACCAGTAGTAGATCTTATCTTGAACACTTTAGAGTCTGTTAATGCCATAGGGAACAAGGTAATAACCCTTTTTCCAATACCTACAACAGAGGCTAGAAAAATCATCCTAACTTTTCTTAGACCAATGTTAACCAATAGTGGGAAAGCTTCAAGCTAACCTTTATGAAGGACTATTACTGATGTACAAGAGGGTAAAGTGATTTTGAGAGAAAATGATCAAGAAGTAGCATTTGATGTGCCAAAAAAACCTAACTTTCCCCAAGCCTCTAGAGCAGATCAGGGCCATAAGATAGAAATGATAGCAAGGGTGGCAGAAGATCAATCTTTTGAATTGAATGAATTAAACCCCAAAGACAAAAAAAAAATAGTGGACAAATTATTGAGAATATGACTGATGATGATTTTGATCTTTGTTTAGGGGAGGTCCCTATAGCGACCAAAAAGCTGGAGCAACATGTAGGATTGATAATAGGAAGAGACCTTACTCCGTTTACTGCAAGGATTAATGATTATTTGATTGAGTATGAGAGGTTTCTGCAAAATATAAAACAGGGGGTGACAATGGATTGGTTTCTTTAAAAAGAGTGTGGGGAAATGGAACCATTCGTGGATTTAGTTGATTCTCCAAGACAATTAGTATTTAAAGCGAGTGATCGGGGGCACTTTAAATGGCAATTTGATCCTAGTGAACTTGTATAAGATTAACCACCATAGCTTCATCTGGTTGACGATGTTAAACCAAGCACTTCCTTGAGAAGCAATACAAATGTTATCTTATGATTTGAATTTAATTTGAGTGATTATTGCAATAGTTTCAAATTTTTTTTGTGTCAAGGCATGTGCATCTGTTGTTCCATTAAGTTCTTGACATTTTTTTGTATCTAGTTCCTCTACAAAGTAGTTGGTCCCTATGGTGGGTATGAAATGAAAAAATGTGTACCAGATTGAAGTTGTGTGACATGACCATGCCAAATTCAAGCATGACCACACCTGTTTTAGAAGTGACATTGCCTAATTTAGATGTGACCATATCGTGTAGGGCAAAATTACTAAGTTTTTCATTTCTAGCAAGATGACATCACCAAACATTTATTAGTCTGAACTGACTTGAAATCATCTTCCTCATTCCCCCTCCTTAGCATAGTTGAAACTCCTTCTCTCAACTCTAGGTTGTTGTGAAGCTACACATAGGTTAGATCTAGCTAGATTTGGAGTAGATCTAAGAGATCTAACCAATTTGGGTAAGATTTGACCTTGTGCTTCATTTTTCTCAGTCTCGTTCCTTAGATCTGATTGACATTTCTATTTTTCCTGCCACCATTTATTTTTTTGGTCACCTTTTGGTATTTTCCAACGACTGCCATATTTTTTTATGCCACCACTTTGATTTTTCTAACATTACCAGTTATATCTTTTCAATGGCACCTAAGGACAAAGGGAAGAAGGATCTAGTTTTGATTGCACGCGATTCACTAGATTTGCCTCTTTGCAGAAGTACGAGGATGATTTGGTGTGAGTAAAGCTCATTTTAGAGTGTTGTTTCCAACTTTCAAGGGATAGGGTAGATTCAAATATATTTAGCAACAGGTGTCTTTTGTCCCGTTCATCCATGAATTTTATGCAAATGTGAAAGAATCCATGGAAAGATGAGTCTTTGTGTGGGGTGGATATGTTCTCTTTGACCCTACCACAATCAATAGCTTATTATTGGACCTACCTAATATGTCTAATTGTGTTTTTGAGTGGTTTTCATCTCTTGATTATCGAGAGATCCTTAACTTCCTTACGGATGCCACTAGTTAGTGGAAAAACTATTTCTAAGGATGATATAGAGATATTAGAGAACTTTTTCCTCCCATATCTGAACCCCATCTCCTGTACCTGACACTATTTCATTGTGGTCTACCTTCTCCCCACCTCTACCCTCACTGATGTTATAAGGGATAGGGCAGTCCAAAATTTTTTTATCCAGACAATTACTTCTATAAACATTTGCATAATGGCCAACAATCCTTTTCCTATATAGCTAGTGGCTAGACCATAAAAGGATTTAGCCACCTCTCACTGACTACTGCCCTATGTGTGAGAGATGAGATTGTTAGAGGGAGTGGATAGAAGTTGATGACTAATACACCTAAAATATATAGTATTTTTATACACATTTTTATATCTCTTTTTTGAGATGTTGCGCTTTAATGAAAGGTAATTGTGTATTTTTCTTCTAGGTACAATCAAATGGATGAAAATACTAAAAAGAGTGAAAAAGGGTCAAATTTAGAGAAAAAAATAAGAAATGTGCAAAAATGAACTGGGGCGCCTAATCGTCAGATGATCCACGCCTAAGTGCCAAGTACCTCGCGCCTAAGCGACAAAGTTAGTTTCTTGAAGAAATATTTAATTGGAGCAGAATTTTGAAGAGTTGTTTGAAACAACCTTTGACAAAAACGTGGGAAATAGCCCATGGACATGAAAATTAATTCAATTTCCTTATGAGGAGGCAACTTCTAGAAGATTCATTGAACGGAAACAGCTTTTTGAAGATACACCAAGGTACCCCTTGGATTTTTATAAGAAAAGACTTAGATTTTCCAAGAGAGGGGCCAACAACCATCCACCAAACTTTACCGCCGCTAGCCACCTTTATTTATTATTTTTTTTAGTATTAGTTTGTATTGTGAGAGAAGGAAGAGAATTCAAAGGAACTTCAAGACATTTGGTGTAGAAAATTTGAGATAAGTATTTATCTTTGTGACTACACTTGGTTTTTAATTTAGATTCCTTATTTTTGTGCTTGATTTTTATTTTTAAATTCATGTGTGGTTGTATTTTCTCTATGAATTCTGAGTAGTTTTCTTTATCCTTTTCCTTAAAATATAAAGTGATTAAATGTTTAAAGGAAGTTGTGTGAAGTGATAGTCTTCAACATTTGAAGAAGTTGTGATGATTCAAGACCTTGCACTTCATTTACTTCTTAAATTGGCCAATTAAGATGTTAAAACCTGTTGTGAGAACATGTAAGATCTGAGATGGTATTTTCACAGTAAAAAATGGTTGGAATCATATATCAATTTCACGAATGAGAATGTAGTTCTTGGGGTTGAGTGCAAATAAATAGGAAAATATATTTTCAACGATGTAGAATTAGAGGACATTAGAGTGATAGGATAAAGCCCCCAATTTGATTTATAGTCTTAGTTTTTGATACGAGATGTTAGCCTCCAGGTGGAGGGAGAAGAGAGAACTCTAGAGTGAGAGCTAGTATCTTCGCTATCTAGCCGGTCTTCAAGACTATTAAAAATATAGATTAACCAATGTTTTTTATAGCATCTCTAGTAAGGGTAAAAAATATTACTGTTTTTATTTGACACAACAAATTTAGCATACCTTCCCAATTAAATTTCTTTATTTATCACTGATTCACGATAAGAAAAAAGGATATTTTACCTATATTGCCTTTATCTTGCAAGTACTTTAATTAAGTTAATTAGTTGCTTACTTTATTTTCAATTATCAGACAGCACAAAAAGAATCAAACTTTCATTTCTATTATTGCATCTTAAGTTTGAGTAAGAATATATATTGCTAAGTATTTTATTATTTAAATCCAATCCTCTTTGTGGGTTCGATCTTCGGGACTTAATAAAAAAATTCTGTATTACTTGATAACGATACGTATACTTGTGTAGTATCCTATATTGAAATATTATAACTGCATTCTTATTTGCTTCATAGTGAAAAATTTACCTAGCCTTTGCTTTGAATTGAGTTTCTGGGGCTATTGAAAATTAAGAATAACTATTAAGGAAATTAATCATATAATTGCATTCTTTATCTATCTATACCAAAGAATAGACACCATGTTTTTTGCATCGTTGTCGGGGAGGAGGAAAAATATAATAGTAATTTGCAAAAATATTTTCAAAAGAAGAAGTTTTTGGATAGCAAAATTTTTAGTAAGTCTTATTTAATCTTAAGATTTATTTTAGGAATATTGTAGTGTTGTTTTTATATAAAGTTTTTGTTAGTGTATTTTTTTATTTATTTTATTTTATTTTATTTTATTTTATTGTGTTTTATAGTAATGTATGTGTAGTTTAGGTTCCGCAGGGCTTGTGCCTTACGATTCTGAGTTAGAGAGAACTATTAGAAAAATTAAAAAATTAAAAATTACTATAAAATTTTAAGAAATGACAAATCAAAATAATCAAAATGTTAAAAATTTTAGACGTTTAAGAGATTATGCAAACCCTACGGTGGATGAACTTCATTGTAGTATTCAAAAACTTATTTTAGTGGCTAATTCATTTGAGCTTAAACTTGCAATTATCCAAATAGTATCAAATAATTAGTTTGGGGGAGCACCAACTGAAGATCCAAATTTACATCTTACTAATTTTTTAGAATTATATGCTACATTTAAATATGATGGTATATCAAATGATGTTATAAATCTTAGATTATTTTCTTTCTCACTGAGGGATAAGGGTAAAATATGGTTACATAAATTATCACCTGGATCTATCAGAAATTGGAGTGATTTAGCACAGAAATTCCTTGCTAAATATTTTCCACCATCGAAAATTGTGAAGCTTAGAAATGATATTACATCTTTTAGCCAGTTTGAAGGGAAATTTATATATGAAGCATGGGAATGATTTAAAGAACTCTTAAGAAAGTGTCCAAACCATGTTATATAAGATTGGTTAATAATTCAATCATTTTATAATGGATTAGCTGAATCTCTTAGATATATTATCTATGTCGCTGGTGGTGGCTCATTGATGTCAAAACCATTTAATGACACTTATGCTTTAACAGAAGAGATGGCTACAAATAAATTTCAATGGCCTTCTAAAAGGGTAAATCTTAATAAGTAGTCAATGTTCATGAAACTGATGCTTTTGCAATGTTAGCAAATCAAGTTGCTACAACTTTAAGGAAGTTAAACCAATTTGGAATGAATTTTTCTCAACCAATTCCTATGATTGAAAAGAATTCATTAGGCCAAATGGTAGATTCTTAAGTATTATTAGAAACTTTGAATGTCATAAATAACAAGCTGAATAACCCATATTCAAATTATTATAACACAGGTTGGAAGAATCATCCCAACTTCAATTAGAATAAAAATACGGGTGGTAATAATCAACAATGGTCGAAAAATCAAGTAAACCCATTGGGAACTGGAACAACCAAGGGAATAGTAATTATAAACAACTTATCCTCAGGTTTCAACAGTAATCCATAATTTAAGGAGAATAAGTTGTCTATAGAAGAAGTGGTGTTATAAATGGGAAATCAGTTATAAAGTCAAGCAGATACAATTAGAAATATTGAGAATCAACTTGGAAAAATAACGAATTAATTAAGTAATTGATCCCAAGGAACACTTCCTAGTAGCACAGAAGTAAATCCAAAAGACCAGAACAGAGAACAAGTAAAAGTCGTTCAACTTAGAAGTGGAAAAAATTGAAAGGTAGAGTTTACAAAGAAACTGAAGTAGAGAGAGAAGAGATTGAAGAACCAAAAAAGGACACTCTGAATGGTTTAGAGAGACATATTTCTCCACTTAAAGTTGGAAAAAACCACCACCTCCATTTTCTCAGAGGCTTCGACAATAAAGGTTGGATAAGAAATTTTCAAAATTTATAGAAATTTTTAAGAAACTTACAATTAATATTTCATTTGCTAAAGCCTTAGAACAAATGCCAAGCTATGTGAAATTTATGAAGATATTCTTAACAAAAAAGGAAGTTTAAAGAAAATGAGACTATTGTAGTGAAAAGTGCAATGCTATAATTCTGAAAAAAACTTCCTGAAAAGCTTAAAGATCCTGGTAGCTTTACAATTCCATGTGAAATAGGAGACAGATTTTATGGGAAAACTTTATGTGATTTAGGAGCAAAAATTAACCTTATGTCATTATAAAAATTTAAAATATTGAGATTAGGAGAAATAACCCTTACTACTGTAACTCTGTAGTTAGCAGGTCGTTCAATAACATAACCTAAAGAAGTTATAGAAGATGTCCTAATGAAAGTGGATCAATTTATCTTCTCTGTTGATTTTATTGTGTTAGACATGGACCAAGATAAGAAGATACATATCATTTTAGGGAGACCTTTCCTAGCCATGGGAAGAGAAATGATAGATGTGAAAAAAGGTGAATTAAATATGTGTGTCAATAATCAAACTGTTACATTTAATTTTTTAATATCAATGAAGTACCCTGCAAAAATTAAAGATGATGAATGCTATCAAATGAATGTGATAAGATATTTTAGTGAATGTCATTTCAAAAGAGAAATTTGAGATGAAAAAGTTAGAAGACGAGCAAGAAGAGGAATTAGATAAATATAAAGATTTATATAAGGAAGATTCAAATTATGTTTGAGAATATTTTGAAGTTTTGGACACAACAGAGAAAGATACATCTTTTTGTCCATCAATTGAAAAAATTCTTGAACTTGAGTTGAATTTGCTTCTTAAACATTTGAAGTATGCCTTTTTAGGTGATTCCTCAACATTACCTATTATAATTTCCTTGAAATTAACTACATAAGAAGAAGAGAGTTTGATGAACATTACCTATTATAGTTTCCTTGAAATTAACTACAATTGTTGATACAAAAGGAATCAGTCCATCAATTTGTAGGCATAGAATTCATATGGAAAAGAACTATAAACCCAGGGCTAATCCTCAAATGAGATTGAATCCTATTATGAAACAAGTTATTAAGAAAGAAATTTTAAAGTGGTTAGATGTTGAAATTATCTACCCTATTTCAGATAGTGCATAAGTTAGTTCAATTCACTATGTTCCTATGAAAGGAGGAGTGACTGTGACTTTGAATGAACATAATGAGCTAATACCAACAAGAAAAGTCAAAGGATGAAGAATATGCATTGATTATAAAAAATTAAACCTCATCATAAGGAAAGATCATTTTTCATTACCCTTTCTAGATCAGATGTTGGATATACTAGCTGGGCATAAATATTTTTATTTTTTGGATGGATATACTGGTTATCACCAAATACAAATAACTCCTGAGGATCAAGAGAAAACAACTTTTATCAGTCCCTATGATACATTTGCTTTTAGAAGAATGCCCTTTGGTTTATGTAATGCACATGCTACATTTCAAAGATGTATGATGGTTTTTTTTGTGATTTAATTGAAAAAGGGATTAAAATTTTTATGGATGATTTTTCAGTATTTGGAACTTCATTTAACTTATGTTTTGAACATTTATCAAAAGTTCTTAAGCGCTGTGAAGAAACAAATTTAGTCCTTAATTGGGGAAAATGCCAATTTATGGTAGTAGGAGGAATAGTTTTGGGACATCAAATTTCAGAAAATGTTATGGAAGTAGTCCCTATAAAAATTTAAGTAATCACTAATTTACCTTACCCAACAAGTGTAAATGAGATTATGAGTTTTTTAAGACATGTTGGATTATACAGATGATATATTAAAGACTTTTCAAAAATTGTGAATCCTTTATGCCATTTACTTGAAAAAGGTGTAATTTTTAATTTTGATTAAGAGTGTTTAAAAGCTTTTGAATTATTAAAAGAAAAATTAGTCACTACACCAATTATTGTTTCACTAGATTGGGAAAAACCTTTTTAATTAATGTGTGATGCTAGTGATTATACTATTGGAGTTGTTTTAGGAAAAAAACATGATAAGATTTTCAAAGTTATCTACTATGCTAATAGATTTTTTAATGACGCTCAAATTACTTATACCACAACTGAGAAAGAGTTATTAGCAGTAGTATATCCTTTTGATAAATTTTGATTATACATGATTGTAACTAAATATGTGGTGCATACAGATCATTCTGTTATTAACTATTTAATGAAAAAGAATGATGCAAAAACAAGATTGATAAGATGGGCTCTTCTTTTGCAAGAATTTGACTTTGAAATAGTAGATAGAAAAGGAGTTGAGAATCAAATTGATGATCATCTATTTAGGCTTGAATTATAAAAACCACTCTATTTTCAAAAAAGAAAATTATAAAACATTTTTTAAGTGAAAAATTGTTCAATATTAATGAGTGGTGTGTTCCATGGTATGTCGACATTGTGAACTTTATTGTTAGTGGTATTATACCATATAGAATAGCATACCAACAGAAGAGGAAATTTATCTCTAAAGCTAAGACTTATTTTTAGGATGACCCATTTTTTTATAAACAAGTAAAGGGTCATATTATTCGAAGAATGTGTGTTTTAGAAGAAACTTATGAAATTATCCAAAAATGTCTTAATTTTGATTTTGTCGGACATTTTGGTGTTGATAAAACAACATACGAAGTTTTATAATCTGGATTTTATTGGCCTAGATTCTTTAGAGATGTTAATGCTTATATCAAAACTTGTGATCGATGCAACGAGTAGGCAATATTTCTATGAGGAATGTAATGCCTCTCAATTATGTGTTAGAAGTGGAGATATTTGATGTTTGTGGATTAGATTTCATGGGACCATTTATACCATCTTTTAGAAATTTATATATATTGTTAGTTGTAGATTATGTATCCAAATGGATAGAAATTTTTGTTTTACCTTGATATGATGCTCAAAGTTTTTAAGAACAAATATAATTTGTAGATTTAGGATACTGAGAGTAATCATAACTGATGGGGGAAGTCATTTCAAAAATGTAATAATTAAGAATTATTAAAGAAATATCATATTAACCATAGAATTGCTACTGCTTATCATCCTCAGATAATTGGTTTGGTTGAATTATCCAATCGTGAAATTAAAAGAATGATGGAAAACTTTGTAAATCTAATTAAAATGGATTGGTCAGATAAACTTAACTATGCTTTGTGGGTTTATTGGACTGCATACAGAACTCTTATAGAATTGTCCCCATACAGGCTCATATTTAGGAAAGCGTGTCACTTACAGTCAAACTTGAGCCTAAAGCATATTGGGAAATTAAGAAATTTAATTACAATTTGAAAGGTGCAGGTGAGAAAAGATTATTGCAATTAAATGAGCTTGAAGAGATAATGAATGAATCTTATGAGAGTGCTAAGATTTACAAAGAAAAGATAAAAATGTGGTATAATTAAATGAGCTTGAAGAGATAAGGAATGAATCTTATGAAAGTGCTAAGATTTACAAAGAAAAGATGAAGATGTGGCATGATCAGATAATTCTTACTAAAAACTTTCAGTCAGGGCAACAAGTTTTTCTTTAAAATTTAATGTTAAGATTATTCTCAAGCAAACTTAAGTCCAAGTGGATGGGCCCATTTGTTGTAATGAAAGTTTATCCCTATGGAGTTGTGAATATTAAAGATCCTAAAATTGATAAAATATTCAAAGTTAATGGTCAGAGACTGAAATCCTACTTTTTAAGTGACTAACTTAAATTAAATGATTTTTTTATGTTGGGTCAACCAGAATAAACACTGGTTACATCGGGCTGACGACGTTAAACCAAACGCTTTATGGGAGGCACCCCATAATTATTGTGTGTTTGTTTTTTATTGTTATGTTGTTGTGTATGAATTAGAAAATTCTGGTATTATTTTGACCATATGNGAATTAGAAAATTCTAGTATTATTTTGACCATATGATGAGTTAGTGATTATTCTAAAATCATAAAAGTTGACTTAGACATGTTAGACTGAATGTTTGGACATTAAGTTGACCTATGCTAAATTGAGCACTGGCGCTTAAGCGCCAAAATCCGGCGCTTAAGTGTGAATGTTAAAAACATGTGTTTGGTTTCTAAAAGTTCTAACCATGAATTGGTTGGCTTGAACATGTAAGAGCAGTTTTAAGACATGCCTAAGAGTTTTGGGAGAGGTTTAGAGCTTATAAATAGAGGGGTGTGAGTAGAAATCTCATCACACTTTCATTTAACCCTTAAATTCTAAGTGAAAAGAGAGTATTTTGAAAAATGTCTTCTTGGGAGAGTGATTTAAAGAATAAGGAGGAAGTAAAGATAAAGAATTTTATTAGTCATAGTGTGCAAGAGATGTATAATGGTTTTCTAGTTGTTAGCATTAAAGGAGTAACGCAGAAAATCGCGAGGATAGAGGCTAACGTGACTTCAATTGAAGTGAAAGTGATGGAAGTTAACACACATCTGGATCATTTGGGATGGCAACTAAAGATACAATTTAGCCATACCAATTTTATAGAAGAAGCAGATCAGGCTAAGTATCTAAAGAACAAGTGGATTGAAGAAGATTCAACCAGAGTTATTAATCATCGTCCGTTCTTTCAGATATACATACCAAATGCTGAAGGAGAGACTAACAATAGGCCATAATTTGTTCCATCAACTACAGAGTGGAATTAAGTGTGTTTATTTTGTGTTTATGTGTTTAGTGTTTGTTTATGTTAAGTGTGTTTAATGTGTGTTTAATGTTATGAAAGTCTAGTTTTGTGTTAGGAATTTTCTCATCCAAGACTATTTGGATTGAGAATTTTTGTATTCAAAAATGTTTGCAATCCTTTGTAAATTAATACAAGTGTTTTGTTTGTGTGGAATTTTATGTTATTTAGTGTTAAATCGAATTACCCAAGATTAGTGAAACTTGAGTAAGATAAGAGATAAGAGGAAAAAAATAGTATATACAGTGTTTTAAGACCATAGAGGGTTGATTGACTTAGGCTAGGAGTGCATTTCACTTAAATAGAAAAAATCAAAATTTGTGCATTGGTGCCTAAGCCCCAAAACCCACTCTTAAGCGCTGCCTAAATAGATAAACTGACACCTAAGCATTGAACCCTTCACGCTTACATGCCGACTCACGAAAAACGGTTCGCGAACGATTTTGAGTGAATTTTTTGTCTGAAAAACTTCATTTTTTCTCCTTTGCTTGCCTTCTTCCTTAGTTTTTCGCAATTTCTAGGCCAGGGCATCACCTATTTTAAAGATTTCTTGGTAGATTCAAGCCAAAATTGTTATATTTGATCTTCTTGAGGTAAGAGCTTCACTTCTATGCAAAAATTTTTTATTTTCACCATGTATTTTGAGTACATTCATAAGCTACCCAAAAATCACTATTAATGGTGAAAATTTTGGAAAATTTGATGAAAAATGCATAGATTTGTTAGTTTAAGCTTTTAGAAGTTGTGTTTAGTGATTTGGAGTTTATTGTAGAATTTATTTTAAATTTTATACAAATTTTTATAAAATGTACCGAGAATGAAAAGAAGCAAGGGGAAAGCTCTGTTCGATTCAAGTAAAGTTGTTAGTTTGAGAGCTCAGGACAGGTATAGTGATGCACTACATATAAGAAAACTAATTCCTGACCAATGTTTTAAAAGTCTAGGAGATGTTGAAGATTTAATTTTTTGCCACTAGTCAGAGCGGTTCTGTTATTTTTTTGTTGCAGCTATGACTTTTGTGGTACAAGAGTTTTAAGCTAATCTCTTGGAGGCTAATGAAGGAGTTATAGTGAGGGGGAAACCAGTACCATTTTCTCCTGAGGTAATTAATCAGTTTTATCATTTTTCTTAAAGTACATTGTGTTTTTATGCAAACTATAGTCCTACTAAGGAGGAGCTCAATGAGATTATATCATCTTTAACTGCTGGAGAGAATTATGGAAGATTACTGACAGTGATTTTTTATATACAAGAATTTATGAACCCAAATTTATTCTTTATAATGATTTTGTAAAGTCACAATTTCAAACACAAGTATACGTATCGCTCAAGTAATACATGGCTTTAGTGAAGTCCTATTTATCGATCCCACAGGGAAGCAAGGTAAGAGGTCCTTAGTCAAATTCTAATCTACTACTATTAGTCGTTAGTTAGGAATGTCAATTAAAATGATGTTTTATCTAGAAACTACTCCTAAATGCAAGTGTTAAATGTAAAGATAGTAACTATAACTAAATGCAAATATTAATTCTAAAGATAACCCTTTTTGGATGAATTGGTTTGGAGAATTTTGAGATATTACAAACTACTATTCTTATGTAATGAATTAGATAATGTAAAGGAATGAGATGCATTAAATATTGTATGTGTCAAATAGGAGCAATCCTATTCTTTACCCTTTGGTCCAGGCATAAAGAACATTGACTAATCCTATGCTTGTTTACTGAATCCGTGGCTAGGCTGGGAGGATACCGACTCTCACTTTGAAGCTCCCACATTCCCCTCACCCGAGGGCTAACATCTCCGCTTCAGTACTCAAACAATAGGACTGATGGGGGATTTTAGTTTGTCCACCCTAAAATCTCAAATTCTACGCCATCAAAGTATATTTCCCTATTATTCGCATTCAACTCCCATGAACTTAACCATCCATGGAATCTGAATGTGGTTCTACTTTATTGAGAATTACACGGCCCTCTCGGGTTTTAATGCAATTACAACGAATTTTAACACTACAATTGACCTTTATTGTAATGTAAATAAAGTGCAAGTAAAAACCATCACATTGATAATTAAATCCACTTCTAACATGCATCACAAAATCCTAAACATGAGTTCTACTCATTACAAAAGAAAAGTAAAATGAAAACAATGGCATAATCTTCTCATGCCATTATTTCCAAACAAGAAGAGAGAGTAAGAGAAGCCCATCACAAAGCATAAAGAAAACACAACGGAAACTTCATTTAACCAAAGCAAATCCACTAGATAAGTGTTTACAAAACCATAAAATAATGAAGAACACAATACTTAGCTTTTTCTCTTAAAAGAAAGAAGAAAATCTCTCCCACAAAGTCTCCCGCCGATCCATGCAATGCTAGAACATCTCCTTACAAATTCTCTCAAAATCCCCTCTCCAATCTCTCCAAAAGGGTAGAAATCTACATTTTTACTCCTATTCTAAGAAACCTAAACTTTCTCCACACTTTTCCTAATATTACTCTCATACAAATCCCCCTTTTTCTAACCTAAATTTGTTCTTTAAAGTGTAGGGACGAAGTATGAAGACTTGCCACAAGCATCGTTCCAAAAAGCGTCCAAATACATTGAATTTCAGCCCATAACCGCAAAAAGTCGGTCCATAGTCGTCCCGGGCGCTGTCAACGGGCTCAAGGGCGTTGTCGGCAAGCTTTTCTATCGTTTTTTGGTCTTCTCAAGTAAATCTCACCGTCGGCGCCATTTTGGAGCCGTCGGCGGGCAGACTGCGCAGCTCCACCGTTTGGCTCTGTTTGGCTTNAATTCATCATACCTACAACAAAACATCAAAAATACCCTTCTTTAAAGTGCAATATCATCAAAATCAGTATAACATAGGTATGAAAATCTCAACATATTTTCCTTTGGTCAATTACGAATGAAAGAAGAGTAATTTTTTCTACCTCAAAGTTGGATGCTAATGCAAAGGCATGACATTATTTTATTTTTGCTCGTCTGCTACTTACAAATCATTTGAGTGAAGTGACTCAAGAGAGAACAACTTTGAACTACTGTATTCAACAGTCCAAGCCTATTTATATTGGAGGATTTATTTATGGAGTTATTATCAATTCTATCATCGCTGCTACTACTGCAGGTTTGGGATTTACATCTTTGATCTTTTCATTATGTGAGCAGGCTAGTGTTAGATATGAAAACTGGAAGGAGATCTTACAGTCATTGAAACCTATTACCAGTGTGAATGTGAAGACTTATTCACATCATTCTATTTTTGGTTGGAATGGTTGAGTCTCCAGTAGTTCTGCTTCCTCTGTTTCACAAGCCTTTACTTCACAGGCTTCTACATCACGAGGTCAGACTTCTGGTTCTGATACTCAATCACAGCTTATGGAAAGAATATTGAATAATGTTATATTAATGAAAAAATGGCAAAATTAGAGTATTTTGCAGAGCATATAGATGGGCATATAAGAAAAATAAGTGATTATGAGGAGGGATACAACGCAACTATGGAGCATCTAAATAAAGGTAACCGAGATGTAGTATTTCCTCATTACCCTAGATATCCACCATATGAGTGATGATAGTGATGAGGAAGATGATGCTTAGTTGGATTTGTAGTTCTGTTTTATGTTTTATGTTGTTTTCTATTTATGTGTTATCATGAACTATAGATGGTGCAGGTATTCTGTACTATTTTTTGTTGAGTTGAGTTGAGATTATTGAGACTGCTAGTTTTTGTTATGTTGTGTTTTGTTTAGTACACCTTTTGTGATGTATTTTTATTTGAGTATTGTTAGAATTTTTAGTGGTAGTAATTATGTTAATTGTGTTATTTTGTGTATTTAGTTAGTGTTTGTTAAACTTATATATGGAATCTTAGAAAGGTTTAGAATTTAGCTAACTTATTATTTTAAGCTGCATGTTTGAATTTTTCAATTTACTACCAGTTATTTTTCTTTATGTTGCAGTCATGTTTGTTTGCTAGTATGTTTATTTGCTTTTCAATTATACTCCACTGCATAAAAGTCTTATGAATCTCTGTATTTTAAATAAATTAAAAATTTTGATCAAATTAAATTTTTTCTCCTTATTTTAATTTTTGTGCTTACATATTTAGGATATGAAAATTCCTGCATGCATGTTATATTTAGTTTTCATTCCTGCTTATTTATATATGATGCTAAATGTTTTATTTATGTTTAAAATTTAAGTTTTGGTGGGGTTGATGAAAGATTTTAAAGAAACTTAAAATTTTATTTATTCTCAAATGTATTTCAAATAAATTTGATTTTGATTTGAAAAATGATTATGTATATTAAGTTATATTAGGGAAGTAAAATTTTGATTTTAGAAATGAGTAAGAGAATTTAGTTAAAATTTACAGTAATGAAGAAAAAGTTAAAAATTTTAGTGTGGAAAATTCTAAAAATAGTTTAATTATCTTTAGTAAGAAAAATTGTTTTTTGAAAAATTTAGAAATTTAGACCTTTTATTTCCAAAACTTAAATTTCTTTTATTGAAATTAATTTTCAAAACTATTATGTTTTTAAGTAAAAGAAAATTATCAACTCTTTGCTTTAGGAAAGGAAGAGTGGAATTCAAAATCATTAAAGACCTATCCAGATATAGTAATCCTTGTCTGAAAAAAGAAAGAGAAAAAGATAAAGAAAAGAAAAGAAAATGGAGAAGAAGCTTGAGGATTGGGGTCTAATCAAAATTTGGTTCCACATCTGATCTTTTTAAAGTATATGACTTGAGAAACTCGTAAGCTTAAGGATATAATATAGAAAATAAAATTATGCTTAATAAAAATTTTTTCAGTGGAGATAATAAAATGTCTAAATTCTATTTTCGGAAAATCTAAAATATTTTTTAATTAGATAGAAACTCATATTTTCATATTTCTTAACATTAAAAATTTTAAAACTTAAGGTTGGTCTCATTTACTAATTTTTTTTCTAATTGGACTACTATATTTTTAAATCTAAATTTTGTTAACCCCTAAAGAAACTCATATACATTATCTACTTATGTTGGTTTTTAAAGATTGAAAAGTTACTTGAGAACAAGTAACATCTTAATTTTGGGGGATTTTGATACACCTAAAATATATAGTATTTTTATACACATTTTTATACCTATTTTTTTAGATATTGCGCTTTAATAAAAGGTATTTCTGTATTTTTCTTGTAAGTACAATCAAATGGATGAAAAAGCTAAAAAGAGGGAAAATTGTCAAATTTAGAGCAAAAATGAAGAAATGTGCAAAAATAAACTAGGGCGCCTAAGCGCCATATGATCCGTGTGTAAGCGTCAAGTACCTTGTGTTTACGCGTCAAAGTTAGTTACTTGAAGAAATATTTAATTGGAGTGAAATTTTGAAGAGGTGTTTGAAGCAACCCTTGATAAAAACATGGGAAATAGCCCATGGACATGAAAATTCATTTAATTGGCTTATGAAGAGAAAAATTCTAGAAGATTCATTGAATGGAGAGACCTTTTTGAAGAAACACCAATGCACCCCCTGTATTTTTATAAGAAAAGACTTAGATTTTCCAAGAGTGGGGCCAGCAACCATCCACCAAAGTTTACCACTGCCACCGCCCATCGCCGCCACCGCCCATCGCTGCCGGCCACCTTTGTTTTATTTTATTTTATTTTGAGTATTAGTTTGTATTGTGAGAGAAGGAAAAGAATTCAAAAGAACTTCAAGACATTTGGTGGAGGAATTTGAGATAAGTGTTTATCTTTGTGACTACACTTAGTTTTTAATTTAGATTTCTTATTTTTTTGATTGACTTCTACTTTTCAACTCATGTGTGGTTGTATTTTCTCCATGAATTCTGAGTAGTTTTCTTTATTTTTTTCCTTAAAATGATAAGTGATTAAATGTTTAAAGGAAGTTTTGTGAAATATTAGTTTTCAATGGTGGAAGAAGTTGTGATGATTCAAGACCTTGCACTTCATTTACTTTTTGATTTGACCAATTAAGATGTTAAAACTTGTTGTGAGAACATGTAAGATTCGAGATAGTATTTTCTCAGTCAACAAATAGTTGGAATCACATATTGATTTCATGAATGAAAATGTAGTTTATGGGGTTGAGTGCAAATAAAAAGGAAAATATATTTTCAAGGGTGTAGAATTAGAGGAGTTTAAAGTGACAGGCTAAAGCCCCCAATTTGATTTATAGTTTTAGGTTTTGATACAAGATGTTAGCCCCTAGGTGGAGGGAGAAGAGGGAGCTCTAGAGTGAGAGCTAGTATCTTCTCTGCCTAGCTGGTCTTCAAGACTATTAAAATTATAGATTTGTCAATGTTCCTCATAGCATCTCTAGTAAGGGCAAAAAATATTGCTGCTCCTATTTGGAACAACACATTTAACATACTTCCATAATAGAATTTCTATATTTATCATTGATTCATGATAAGGAAAAAGATATTTTTGTCAATATTGCATTCATCTTGCAAGTATTTTAATTAAGTTAATTAGTTTTTCACTTTATTTTCAATTATAAAAAATCACAAAAAGAATTGAACTTTGATTTCTATTATAACATCTTAAGTTTAAGTAAGAATATATATTGCTAAGTATTTTGTTATTTAAATCCAATCCTCCCTGTGAGTTTGATATTCGAGACTTAATTAGAAAGTTCTATATTACTTGATAATGATACATATACTTAGGTAGTATCCCATATTGAAATATTATAACTGCATTCTTATTTGCTTCATAGTGAAAAATTTACCTAGCCTTTGATTTAGATCAAGTTTTTGTTGTTGTTGCAAATTAAGAATAATTATTAAAAAAATTAATCATATGATCGCTTACATCACATTTTACATCTATCTATATAGAATGTCGGGATCAATGGCCCCACAGAAGCTCATCACTAGAACTTTTTTTTATGTTAGCTCTGTGAGGGGTTCATTTCATGAGCAAGGAGAGACTTCTTCTCAATGGCACAAAGCACTGCAGTCTGACTCGTCAAATGCTGAGGTGATCACCTATTTGGACGAGATGGCATTGGAGGTCTGCGATGTACTCCTATAGAGTCAACAGTGCATTGTCAAACATCAGCATACCGTTACATGCACTGATGCATCAAAAGGTGCAATAATCACTCTCGTAAGTTTCATTTATAATGTGCCACCCTTTAATATTTTTTGTCCTAGAGGATAATGTGATGAAGGAGACTGGTAGTGATTAGGTGACCTTGACAAAGTTATGTTCTTGTATTGTGTGTTTATGTCCCTGTTGACGTGATATGACTTGATTTTATAGGATGATTATTATATTATTGGCTTTAGTTGGATTGTATCTATATATGTATTAGTATGTTGTTTTTCCTACTGATGTACCATGACATGTTTTTATATACATGTTTTGAGTTTTTTATGTGTAGTGTCATTTATATTCGGCTATTGTTTTCTTATTTTCTATGGATAATGCACTGTGATACATTTACATACATGTGATGTTGACTTCTTGCTATTATATTCTCTAAGATTCATGTGATTATTCATATATTTTATACTTTTTGCTCTTACCTACTGTGACCTAGCTTACTTTTATTACATGCTACATATGTTATGGAAAAATTAAGTTTTGTAAAAAATTGTTACCTTTTTATGAGTCAAATATTAGTCTACATAACTCAGTAAACTACTAAATGTTAATATGGGAACTCCTGCTGGGAATCTTAAACAAGTCAGCTTGCATATCAAAAGTTTTATTTTTAAGGGTTAAATGTCATTAAGGGAAGATTAGACTTAACTTTATAATAACTTAGTTTCAGAACTTAACAACTTCAAACTACAACTAAAAACCCCAGGATAATAAAAAAGTTGTAATTAAAATATTAAGTAACGACATTTTAATTCAAATTTAGTTTTTGTTAAGCCAATTTGATGATATCTTAACTTTTACTTGAATGATAACATGAGAGGGTTGCATTAAAAAAAATATTTTTGAAACTTTTCACTTAGGGGAAGGCTAAAAGAAAAGAAAACAATTATCTGACACGATATATTAATTCTCGGTGGAATTGGAAAAGAGAAAGAAAATTAAGGAAAAGTAAAAAAAATAAAAGAAAAGAAAGAGTAAAAAAACAAAAATGCTTGAGAAGAAGCTTGAGTTTGACATACAAAATGAAGCAAAAAACTGGGAAGGTGCCTTAGTAGATCTTAAGCGAAAAGACTTTTCTTAT
>JXCR01140619.1:2207-14998 GCA_002079205.1 Phalaenopsis hybrid cultivar | reverse complement strand
TGATTGAGGACATCATATATCATTTTTGCAAATCTTAGGACCAATCCAGGGATAAGTTATGTTATGATGTCATGCACTATTCTGGATATAATATTGATTAAAATGATTCGCGATGATAGGATGTATATGCAATACTCCATTTATGATTAATTCAAAGCACGGATCAATTCCTCTAGTTAGCGCAAAAGAAAGTTTTGCTCAAGAAATTGCAGTGAAATGAATGGCCAATGTATTTATTGGATTGACTTGAGGAGTTTGACATTGAGGGCAAGTTTATTGTGGGAGGGTGAGCAATGCTGTGAATCTAAATGACTTTCTATGAAGGTTTTTAAGTAGAAATAGTTAATGGGGTTTACCGAGTTGCACTACCCTTGTATGGTATAATACTCTTTTTAGTGTGGGTGAGGATATGAAATAAATTAAACAAACTCTTTATTAGTTCTTTCTTTTTGTTATTTCGGGAATTTGAGCAGCTTGAAATGTTTGAATAAGATTTGGTTTCCATCGAATTTGATGCAATTACTCAAAAACCGTTTCATGAGGTAATTTGCAAGTTCATTCTTGGGTACTTTTCAATAGTTTGACTAGTGTGTCAAAATAAAATGACATGATATGGTACAACATGATATGTGGGGTGTAAAATCAGGTTCACAGAGTGGGTTTAAGTCTAATCTAAAATTGACACGACTCGAAACTACTTGATCTGAACTTGACCCAACTTGACATTGCTTGACCTGAATATTAAATGGGTTAGAAATTCTTGCCTAAAATTGACCTGAACTTGACTCATATAACCCTCTTAATATGAGCATAATAATTATTTGGGTCAAATTTGGGTTAATTTTGAGTCAAGTTCGGGTTAAATTCAAATTGCGGGTCAGATTCAGGTCGATTTTGAGTCAAGTTCAGGTCAAATTGAAATTGTTGGGTTTGATTGGAGTTATTTCGAGTCAAGTTCGGGTCAAATTCGAATTGACAGGTCATATTCAGGTCAATTTCGGGTTGGCAGTTAATTTTGGATTGGCGGGTCAACCTAAGCCTAATAAAAAAAATTAAACATGTTGGGATTTTGAACTCAAACCCGACTTGAAAATTATTTAGATCATCCCAAATATGGATTTTTTGGATTGGGTTCGAGTGGAGTTGACATATCAAGTCAATATTTAATACCCCTAATCAGATATGCTTACATCTTATTAAACTTGAGAAGTCTTCTTAAATCCACCATGATGACAACATTAGCAACATCCTTTTTTCTTTTTTCATCCAACACCACCAATAATACCTTGTCTGTTATAATCCTTCCTTGATGCGTGATTTTTTTTGGTCATTCTTTGCATTTATAGATTAATTTTGATACGTTGTAGTCAAGCATAAGTCCATGAATATTACTCATTTTTTGTGCCTTTATGTTGAGGTTGCTTCTGTATCAACAGGTGGCGGAAGTGAGCTCAATTTTAGGAAGGGCTGGTACAGTNTGATTCGCGATGATAGGATGTATATGCAATACTCCATTTATGATTAATTCAAAGCACGGATCAATTCCTCTACTTAGCGCAAAAGAAAGTTTTGCTCAAGAAATTGCAGTGAAATGAATGGCCAATGTTTTTATTGGATTGACTTGAGGAGTTTGACATTGAGGGCAAGTTTATTGTGGGAGGGTGAGCAATGCTGTGAATCTAAATGATTTTCTATGAAGGTTTTTAAGTAGAAATAGTTAATGTGGTTTACCGAGCTGCACTATCCTTGTATGGTATAATACTCTTTTTAGTGTGGGTGAGGATATGAAATAAATTAAACAAACTCTTTATTAGTTCTTTCTTTTTGTTATTTCGGGAATTTGAGCAGCTTGAAATGTTTGAATAAGATTTGGTTTCCATCGAATTTGATGCAATTACTCAAAAACCGTTTCATGAGGTAATTTGCAAGTTCATTCTTGGGTACTTTTCAATAGTTTGACTAGTGTGTCAAAATAAAATGACATGATATGGTACAACATGATATGTGGGGTGTAAAATCAGGTTCACAGAGTGGGTTTAAGTCTAATCTAAAATTGACACGACTCGAAACTACTTGATCTGAACTTGACCCAACTTGACATTGCTTGACCTGAATATTAAATGGGTTAGAAATTCTTGCCTAAAATTGACCTGAACTTGACTCATATAACCCTCTTAATATGAGCATAATAATTATTTGGGTCAAATTTGGGTTAATTTTGAGTCAAGTTCGGGTTAAATTCAAATTGCGGGTCAGATTCAGGTCGATTTTGAGTCAAGTTCAGGTCAAATTGAAATTGGTGGGTTTGATTGGAGTTATTTTGAGTCAAGTTCGGCGAATTGACAGGTCAGATTCAGGTCAATTTCGGGTTGGCAGTTAATTTTGGATTGGCGGGTCAACCTAAGCCTGATAAAAAAAATTAAACGTGTTGGGATTTTGAACTCAAACCCGACTTAAAAATTATTTAGATCATCCCAAATATGGATTTTTTTGGATTGGGTTCGAGTGGAATTGACATATCAAGTCAATATTTCATACCCCTAATCAGATATGCTTACATCTTATTAAACTTGAGAAGTCTTCTTAAATCCACCATGATGACAACATTAGCAACATCCTTTTTTCTTTTTTCATCCAACACCACCAATAATACCTTGTATGTTATAATCCTTCCTTGATGCGTGATTTTTTTTTGGTCATTCTTTGCATTTATAGATTAATTTTGATACGTTGTAGTCAATCATAAGTCCATGAATATTTACTCATTTTTTGTGCCTTTATGTTGAGGTTGCTTCTGTATCAACAGGTGGCTGAAGTGAGCTCAATTTTAGGAAGGGCTGGTACAGCTGGGCTTGGGAAAGCTGTTGAAGTTTTGGATAATTTTGGTAGTAGCGTGACAAGTTTGAACCTTAGTGGCAGCTTTGTACCAGGATCAACAACTAAAGGAGGCAAAATATATATTTTAGCCTTTGAGGTTGCCAACACAATAGTTAAAGGTGTCAATCTTTTGCAATCTCTTTCAGAAGAAAACATAAAACACTTGAAGGAGGTGGTGCTTCCTTCAGAAGGTGTGCAACTTTTAGTGTCTAAAGATATGGATGAACTGCTACGGACAGTGGCTTCTGACAAGAGGTGTGGCTAGAAACTCTTTTATGTCATCTCTTAACTTGACTTTTGTGTACCTTTCTGGATTTGAAAGTAGGTTATTATTATTATTATTACGAAATCCTACAGTTTAAGAATCTCTTATTACTCAGGTTGTTCTTTTGGATTTTACTTCATCTATTCACATGGAATTCTTGTGGTGAACAGGGAAGAACTAAACGTATTTTCAGGAGAGATAGTCCGCTTTGGAAATCGGTNTGCTCAATTTTTTTTCAATGTTTTCCTTTTGCAGCATTTTCTGCAAATTTTTGGGATTCTCTATTGTGTTGTCATAATATTATACATGAAATTACTTCGATTTTCATTCTAGTGGAGATAATAGTCTATCAGGTCTCCCTTTTACTGTGAGAGTATATTAATGAGCAGACGTTTTATCTGTCATACAAGTCTTTATCTTCTAGTATCCCCCCCATTTATGAAATTTGAGCTTATTGTGGATCTTGTTTTTGGTCTACCATATATGATTATATTATTTCTGCTAGCATTCCCCCCTCCCCGCCCCCCCTCCTCATTTTTGCCTGCTTCAGAATTTCACGTCGTTGCTTTCTGTAAAGGTGCCATCTTATGAACTTCTATTGCTAATCCGTTATAGTTTTACGTTACATTAAGTTACAGGATTTTATCCTTTAATAATTAGAAAACCCAGATGATACTTTTCATCAGTCAAAGAATTGTGTGGTTTTGCTTTAACCAAAACCAACAACCCATCAATTTTTGGTGGCTACGCTGATTTTTTTTTCATAGATTTGTTTCCATCTTGATTGTAATATTGTATACCGTGTTAATATTCATTTTTAGGTAATCAGTTGAATGTTCTATCTATACTACTTTCCTACTTATGCCTATTAAGTATTTTTATACTTCATTTCGACTCCGCTATTGTTTCTGTTCCTGCTATGCTATAAGAATTGTTATTATTTCTTTTTTTCAGGAATTATATCATGAGCTCCATTCTTCGGATAGGTTCGAACAAGATTACAAGAGGAAACTTCAAGAAGAGGAGAATTTGACGGCAGCTCAGAGAGGTGAACTACTTTTTAGCATCAGGATATTTTTGAGGTTTTTAGGGACTGGAAATTTTATGTGCCCTATATTGATTGATACTTACTTGATTTTGCCTTTTAGATTTTTTTTGATGAAAAAGTGCTATTTTGATAGCATGTTATTGTGTTGGTCTGCGGTTTAGTTTTAAGAGAGGTTGATTTGGGTTGCAAGAAATATTTTGAATGAATAAAAGAAGTTCCCAATTCGTTCATGTTCCATGTGCGTTTGTTGGCAAGTTAAAAGTGTGACAATTTATGCTTGGAGGTAAATGCACTGCTAAACACAACATAGGGATTACTATTCCATATGGCAGTGCTAGTGGGAAGTTAGAAGAAAATTAGGGCTCTAAGCCTCAGAAAATTCAGAAAACTCAGATCTTTATTCTTTACAGCAAGCACTTGTACGAGTTTTTAAAGTAGTGTTTTGAGGGTATTGACTAAACATGAGGCTATAAATCTCTCAACAACCTCTGGTTGTTAAGCCCAAAAATAAAGGAAAAGCAAGGAAACTTTGGAAAAAGATAGTATAGTCATTGAAGTGAAGGCAAATCGAACATGTTGATAATCCTGTATTGTAAGTTAATATTCCGTAATTCCCATATATTGCAAAGAATGTCATATTGGTTGTTCCAAAAAAACAGAAGCTCATTCATCTTTTGTGATTGTGAGATTTAGATTAAGGTACTTTATTTTGAATTAAAATATTTCCAATGTTTTTGAACTGGAATGAATTGAAACTTGGGATGTAATTATGCTAGAAAATTTCTCAATAATTGCTCAAAATTTTGTCAATTTTAAATTCTGGGCTTTTTGGCAAATTATAGGATTTAACTCTAATATTTAGTAAATCCAATGCTCGGAATTGAGGAATCATGAGGTGGTTTTATCCCAATAACTATTTGGTGAGACTAATTTTAAATCCTATCTAATCCTTGGTTACTGATAGACTTCTTTTAGGATTTAAACACGTTTGTTCAACATGATTTTAATAGTTAGTATCAATGATGTAACTATTAAGATTAATTTATTTTAATTTTGTTTTTTTATTTCTAATTTTATTAATTATTAATTGCTACCTTCTAAGCCAATTAATCATTAACTAAAATTTCACTAAAACTCATTAATTAGTAATTAGTAACTTACTACTCATTATTTGGCATAAGTTAATATCTTAATTAATTGTTATTTAGTAATTTATTGAGTTAACTAAATAATAAATTTTAATTAATCAATTTAAATATAAATGATGTCAGGTTAATCAAATTAGTATTCTTTTAAAATTACTAATAATAATCAATGATCATTATTAATTTTTTGAGAAACTTAATTACAATAATTAAATTGTAATTAAAATAACAAAATACTTAATTAATTATTGATTAAGAATTTATAAATTTAATTAAATGCTAAAATCTGACACCTCCCACCTGAAACTCTCGTCTTCCTCAACATTTTGAAACCCTCGTCTTCCTTCACCTCATTAATGGGATAATGGTCGTGTGCTTGAAGCTGTCATCTTCCTCCCCTTTTTTCTACTATCTAAAACCCTTGAGGAAAACCGGTGAGGAAGTCACGACGGGCTTTGCAAGTGAAGTCATCTTTGAGTATTTCTTTATTTTTGTACTTTCTCCACTCTACTCCCTAGATTTGTTCAATCCACCGAGCCTTTGGTTTAGTATATCCGAGATTTACGCTGAAACGATGGTAAATTAGGTTTTAAGTTTTTTTAGACTTTAAATTGTTCATTTGGACTATTACACATAATTTATGCTAATTCTGATGTAAATCCTACTTAAATAGGACTACCAAACATCCCCCTAAAGTTGATTTGCTTCAACCTTACGATGACCACTAGAAATTGCACACATATACATCCATAAACACCCATTTAGGGTTTGTTTGGGGTAGCTGCAGCATATCCAACTTATGTTGATAAACAACTTATCCTGATAATCTGCTGATGACCAGCTGATCCGGATAAGCTGACTGACTGTTTCGTTAGTGCGTTTTAAGAATAATTGATTCTAGATAAATGACCAATCTGCCGCTCCTATTCTGGATAAGTTGTTTAGCTATTTGGTTCGTGCATTTTAAAAATAACTTATTTGCTAATTTTTTTTACAAATTTACCAACCTTCTTAATGCAATCATAAAAGGGAGATAAATGTGAAGATTGAAGAACATGAAAATACAAAATATTCTTAAAATTAAAGTTCAAATGTTAAGACATGAAAATACAAAATATTTAGATCACTTAAACATTTCAGATCACATCACAAAAACATAGTAACCTAAACAAAAGTGAAATACTTAACACACTAATATATACTATAATGATACCCAAAAAAGCAAAAAAATAACATGTTAAAATTATTAAAAAAAATTATAATGTTGACTTTAAAATGTAGCAGCATATCATAACTCATGCTGCCCAGCTCTGACACTCTAGAGCCCAGAACAAACCTTTCCATCTGGGATACTGTAGAAGTGGAAGCACTAGAACCAAGAGCGGTGTTCTGAAATTGTGATACCGACGTACTCTGAGCAACGGTGTCCAGTTGGGATTTTATAGAAAGAGACATTGTCGGTCAATCTGAAAAAAGTGCAGTCCTCTTGTCCCTGTGTCCACCGCGGACACCTGTTAAATTGTCTCCCGTAGTTATGTGGCTGGCGTGATGTGAGTAGCAATGTCGGTAGCCCGCGCCGACACATCACTTTCCCGGACTTCCCTGAATATCTGGAACTCATCGTCCTGCAGTTAATAAAAAGAGAATAGATCAGTAAAAAAAATTGAGGAAATGTTGAAAATATACTTACCGAAGTATGGAGAAGCCAACCAATTTCAACACTATGAGAAGCCAACACAACACAGCTGCAGCTTATTATTCTTTTTTTGGATCCAAAATAAAGTAAAGATTGCCATTACGTCAAAAAGAATAGCTGCGGCTCAGTGTGATCTAAAAAAATCTTTCTATTCCATCTTAAAACTTCATTTTTAACATCTCACAGATGTTAACATAAAGAAAACTTGTATAAGAGCATCATTTCGAAGTGCAATGCCTAACCCATGCAATTTCATCCCAGATATAGAAACCATATATAACCATGTAAAAGGAGTGTCTTTTGTAAATATAGCCATCTCAATACAAAAGCCATATATAGCAGCCACGTATTATAGTGAGACGCAACATGCTCCATCCTAGATGTAAGGATGAAATTTATATACTGCAAACATGCACAAATTACCTCACACAAATATGCAGCTTGTTTAACACAATATTGTATAAGAAAAGAGCGATATAATATAACAAAAAATTGTACATGTTTAGCCTCGTTTGCATCCAAAAGCCAAAATTTTCAGACAGCCGAATCAGTAGCCCTGACAGCCAAACCAATACTGTTCCAGATGGAAAGCTTATTTATATATTGATGCATTGGTAATTCTTCATACCAACATCCATAACACTCAGTTCTTATATATTTAGATGGGTAATACTTGAACCTTGTTGTTTACAGAAATAACTATTTGCTAACAGAATAAAAGATTGTTTCAGAAAAAAATAGAATAGAGGATTTGAAGTTGTAATATGTGCTCACAATCAAGCTCTCCAACCGGCAACTAACAAATATCCTCCAAGAAGGTATTTTAACAAGAGTTTTGAAGAGAAGATACGACTTACTATTTATGTATTCACATATCCCCCAAGCAAGTCAACCGAGCCAGCAAACAGGAAAACACATGGCAATCAAACCAACAATTAGCATATGATTGCCGTTTGGGATTTAAAACAAACTTTTTAAAATGAATTGCATAGACTCTATCACATTACCATTCCAATGTAGCCAAGTAATAAAACAAAAATGACACATTTTCTAATAAAATGCTGGAACCACAGAAAATTTAAAAGTAGCGCCTTTTGTAAAAATGGCCATCTCAATAAGCAGCCATATATAGCCTCCCTATGTAAAATCACCAACTATCACTTTTACCACACCAAGTATAGCATCTCCATACAGCAACCATATATAGCATCTCANCTTTATTTTTGTACTTTCTCCACTCTACTCCCTAGATTTGTTCAATCCACCGAGCCTTTGGTTTAGTATATCTGAGATTTACGTTGAAACGATGGTAAATTAGGTTTTAAGTTTTTTTAGAATTTAAATTGTTCATTTGGACTATTACACATAATTTATGCTAATTCTTATGTAAATCCTACTTAAATACGGCTACCAAACATCCCCCTAAAGTTGATTTGCTTCAACCTTACGATGACCACTAGAAATTGCACACATATACATCCATAAACACCCATTTAGGGTTTGTTTGGGGTAGCTGCAGCATATCCAACTTATGTTGATAAACAACTTATCCTGATAATCTGCTGATGACCAGCTGATCCGGATAAGCTGACTTACTGTTTCGTTAGTGCGTTTTAAGACCAATTAATTCTGCATAAATGAACAATCTGCCGCTCCTGTTCTGGATAAGCTGTTTAGCTATTTGGTTCGTGCATTTTGAAAATAACTTATTTGCAAATTTTTTTTACAAATTTACCAACCTTCTTAATGCAATCATAAAAGGGAGATAAATGTGAAGATTGAAGAACATGAAAATACAAAATATTCTTAAAATTAAAGTTCAAATGTTAAGACATGAAAATACAAAATATTTAGATCACTTAAACATTTCAGATCACATCACAGAAACACAGTAACCCAAACAAAAGTGAAATACTTAACACACTAATATATACTATAATGATACCCAAAAAAGAAGAAAAAATAACATGTTAAAATTATAAAAAAAAATTATAATGTTGACTTTAAAATGTAGCAGCATATCAGAACCCATGCTGCCCGACTCTGACACTCTAAAGCTCAGAACAAACCTTTCCATCTGGGATACTGTAGAAATGGAAGCACTAGAACCAAGAGCGGTGTTCTGAAATTGTGATACCGACGTACTCTGAGCAGCGGTGTCCAGCTGGGATTTTATAGAAAGAGACGTATTGTCGGTCAATCTGAAGAAAGTGCAGTCCTCCTATCCTTGTGTCCACTGCGGACACCTGTAAAATTGTCTCCTGTAGTTATGTGGCTGGCGTGACGTGAGTAGCAATATCGGTAGCCCGCACCGACACATCACTTTCCCGAACTTCCTTGAATATCTGGAAGTCATCGTCCTGCAGTTAATAAAAAGAGAATAGATCAGTAAAAAAAATTGAGGAAATGTTGAAAATATACTTACCAAAGTATGGAGAGGCCAACCAATTTCAACACTATGAGAAACCAACACAACACAACTGCAGCTTATTATGTTTTTTCTGGATCCAAAATAAAGTAAAGATTGCCATTACGTCAAAAAGAATAGCCGCGGCTCAGTGTGATCTAAAAAATTCTTTCTATTCCATCTTAAAATTTCATTTTTAACATCTCACAGATGTTAACATAAAGAAAACTGGTATAATGACATCATTCTGAAGTGCAATGTCTAACCCATGCAATTTCATCCCAGATATAGAAACCATATATAACCATGTAAAAGGAGTGTCTTTTGTAAATATAGCCATCTCAATACAAAAGTCATATATAGCAGCCACGTGTTATAATGAGACGCAACATGCTCCATCCTAGATGTAAGGATGAAATTTATATCCTGCAAACATGCACAGATTACCTCACACAAATATGCAGCTTGTTTAACACAACATTGTATAAGAAAAGAGCGATATAATATAACAAAAAATTGTACATGTTTAGCCTCATTTGCATCCAAAAGCCAAAATTTTCAGACAGCCGAATCAGTAGCCCAGACAGCCAAACCAATACTGTTCTAGATGGAAAGCTTATTTATATATTGATGCATTGGTAATTCTTCATACCAACATCCATAACACTCAGTTCTTATATATTTAGATGGGTAATACTCGAACCTTGCTGTTTACAAAAATAAGTATTTGCTAACAGAATAAAAGATTGCTTCAGAAAAACATAGAATAGAGGATTTGAAGTTGTAATATGTGCTCACAACTAAGCTCTCCAACCGGCAACTAACAAATATCCCCCAAGAAGGTATTTTAACAAGAGTTTTGAAGAGAAGATACGACTTACTATTTATGTATTCACATATCCCCCAAACAAGCTAACCGAGCCAGCAAACAGGAAAACACATGGCAATCGAACCAACAACTAGCATATAATTGCCGTCTGGGATGTAAAACAAATTTATTAAAATGAATTGCATAGACTCTACCACATTACCATTCCAATGTAGCCAAGTAATAAAACAAAAATGACACATTTTCTAATAAAATGCTGGAACCACAGAAAATTTAAAAGTAGCGCCTTTTGTAAAAATGGCCATCTCAATAAGCAGCCATATATAGCCTCCCTATGTAAAATCACCAACAATCACTTTTACCACACCAAGTATAGCATCTCCATACAACAACCATATATTCTCAATTCTAAAACCAAATTACCTGAGAAGAGCATAACATCAGCTAATTAAGGTAATTCGAAGGTACCCAATACAGCAGCCATATAACTCCCAGAAGAACATTACTGTAGCAGGTAATTCGAATCAACATATGCATGGTAGTAATGGTATAGCAATGTAAGGGTGAGAGCAACAATGCGGTTTTGATTAATTTGTTCTTCATCCATAATATAAAATCTAAAAAAATGATAGATTTTTAAACAAGCTAACAAATAATATGTGATAATGGCAACGATATATATACGACATATTCATGATTGAAAAAGTAAAATACATAACATGAGTCCATCACATTTATAGTACATAAGAAATAAATAGATAAGAGTCCACATAAATAGTCCATGTAACCCAATAGTAATAATGAAGTTACATAAAATAACATTCAATCGTTCATAAAAAAACGCAAATAGACAAGTCTAAATTTTGGGTCCAAAGTCTTAAAGAACTATTTGCGAGTTGAGTTCCCTAGCAACTTCACATAACGTACATAGTTTCGTCTTCCTTAATACCAGGATATGTGTTAAGGATCTTAACACACTCCTGAATTGTGTTGTTCTTCGCTGTTTTGGAATTTGTTTTGCAGATTTTGAGCAATGTCTCAATAGAATATTTAATAAATGCGAAGCCTTTTTTATTTTTTTCAGGTCGGGGATGTTTTGTTCCTTCAATGGATTGGACATCTGTGTGGCTGAGATATTCTCTTGAGTCACCTATATGCTCGATCTCCATATCATGTGCTAAGCTTGCAAAGCCCGACTCATTTGGGCTGAAAACATGAGCTCCTGTTGCTACAACACGAGTGAACATACCATCCAACTTATCCTCCAAAGCTGATTCAATGCCAGCCAATTTGAATTTTTTCGCCACTGGCACTACCTGCAACAATAAGAAAAATGTAATCAACTTTCAAAGTATTTTACTCTGAAAATATGTGGAAATAGTGTAGTTACCTCTCTAACTTTTTTGCTCACCATTCCTCAGGTGCATCAATTGTCTGTTTTAGTGGATCCCATCCCAATCCAGTTGATCCCCTTTTGAGCTCTTTCCAAAATTTTTAGTACTTTTTTTTAATTGATCTTACTTGTTTTTTAATTTTATCCGATCGTAATCCCTTCCGGTTAATTCCTTGAATTTAGTCGTGAGATTCTGCCAACATTCTTTATTAAAATAAATAGTGGGTCTATTTCCCAAATCGATCTCTCTCAGGCAGAGATCACAAAAATTATTAGTGGTCTCTCTATCCCACATGACCGATGATCCGACCTCTTTAGGTTTACTCATTTTTTACTGTGACATAAACGGATGGTAAGATGACATATATGAAAAAAAAAAACCTTTTATGCAAACGAAAGAGGGCATTTATTTTAAAGATAGAAGGATGTCAACCCACTTACAAATTCATGCATGTATGGTCTGTTACAGATGACATGCATGGTAACTAAGGACAATTAATTGTAATACTATAACATATTCACAACAAGTTTGTATGCTTTTTAAATTTTTTCAAAAAAAAAAATGGTATAACTATAGATGGAATGCTACCAACCATCCTGATAGAAATTTTCTTCATCCAAGTGTAAGTGAAGGTTAGACTTGGAAGAGCGATCTATCACAATCAAACTAAAATCCTTAATTTATTATGCTTGAGGCAGACCTACATGTAGTCCATGCTTACATTCAACCAAGATGACTTTGGAATAGGAAAATGGGTATAAAAACCATATGCTGTCTCGATTTTTAGGTTAAGGGATACAACCTACTCTGATAGATATGCCTCTCCCCATTTCATTACAATCCAGGACATTCGAAGTTTAATTTCATTAGGGAAGGAGTTGTTGTTTGGAGTAGTGGAGATATTTTTCACGTGATACAACTTGCTCTGATAGATAACCTTCACCTTTGAATCACAATATCCTCTTTGCACAAAAAACAAAAAGTTCTATTTTTCATCAACCAAAAGAAAAAAATTTTCTTTTTTTTTTCACTCAATTCCTTGCCAACCAAAATAATGAGTAAATTCAACTCAATCCTTCAAACATTTTTAATTCCTTCTTCATTTCCTTACTTTCAACTCCTTAAAACCA
>JXCR01140616.1:0-11782 GCA_002079205.1 Phalaenopsis hybrid cultivar | reverse complement strand
TATTATAAATATCCGATTTAAGTAATAGTTAAAAAATAGCCTATTGTTGAAACTATTTAGATAATGATTCAACAATGAAAGCAAAACCATCAAATCTTCTTTTCAAAAATTTAAAAAGAAAAAAGATTGTTGTAACAAATTATTTTTTTTAATCATTCAAAGCTAGGACTCAGCTTTTAACATTTCTTTGAAATATTATTTAGCATCATTTTAAGCTCTATTTTGTTCCTAGTTTCCTTCCATTTCTAAGTTCTAAACTAGCATGATAAATGAAATGTATCATCACTTAACATGACACCTGAAGGCTTCTTGTCACTAACCATAAATGTGCTCTTAAAGCTGACCGAACGGGTTGTGTAGATACAAAATTAAAAAAAAGATGGACAAATTGTCAATCAGGTCCTATTTTTTAGTTTTCTTGGGCATGAAAAACCAGGAAGTACAATTATTAAAAGTACTGATTACAAGATAAATGAACTTTACTTTCTGCATTTAATTCTCTTATTCTTATTATAACTATCACTTTCAAGAAGCAAGAGAATTGGGAAACTAAAATATGTAGATCCAAAATGTGTCACCATGAATGTTAATTAGATTCTACGAATTAAGAGATAAAGACGAAGATCCAAGAAGACCCATCAGCAGAAGACCAAGGGACCCACCAAAGGGATACTAAAAGACACATTAGGGAAAGATCAAATGACTCGTTTGACCAAAGTGTTATCTCAATTAACCATCTTCTGGAGCAAACTGAACACAGACCATCCAAACCAAGAACCAAGATCAATCAGGTTGAGGTAAGGTATTAGTCCAACTCTAGACTTCAATTTGACTCGAGGGAAATTACTCACTAGACATCACACAAACACCTCTGATACACTCATCGAGAGGATGGGGATTGACCATGATATACTCCAAGTGCATCCTAAAGACTCCTCTATTAAGAGGTGAGCTACCCCTCGGATTACAGTGATTCACCCATTTCCATATGGCCTAGTCTCTTCATGTCAATTGGAGTTCCTCACTTAGGGATCAANTCTGTCAATTTAATTGCGTTCCATTTCTTAGAGGAATGTGCTATTATGAATCTCGAGAAGATCCAATGAACTAGAAGACAAAAAAGTGTAGTTAATGAGGGCCCATTAGCGAGGGACCAAAGGACCTACTTGACCAGATACAACCCTTTGAACTGGAGTTGGAGGTCGACTGGATGTAGGCTACCTGAACTTAGTACTAAGGCCACTCAAGTCGAGCAGAGGCATTGATCTGCTTATCGCTGCAACCCAGCTCAAGGGAAGGATTAAGTATCGTCAACCATTTCTTGGGTGCCCCTGAGATTCCTTAACATGGGCCAAGAATTGATGATAACATAATCCACGAACATCTCGACGAACTCTCTCATCAAGGAATTAGCTATCTATTGACTTACGATTATTCAATATTTATCTGATAGCCCAATATTATTCTACAAACAATAGCTCCATATCAAAGGATCAATAATCGACCAATATACCGGAATAGTTGACCGGTAAAGCCAAACCAATCAAGCCAAGTATTGCTGACCTGAAGTCCATCAAAGGCCACCCGAAAACCACGATTGAGCATAGTAGGATGAGCATGTCTTACCAAACCAAGGACCGTTGATTCTGGTTGATTGAGTCAAATGATGGTTGAATTGTAGGCTCCTACATGTAAAATATATAAAATAATTTGTAAAATCCCCATTAAAACAGGGGCAAACATTTAATTTTATATATTGCAACCCCTCCTCTATAAATAGGGGAATCATTTTTTGAGAAAAAACTAATCAACAAATCAGATTATTGTTCATTACCGTGCACATCTCTCTCTTTCTATCTTACGCTCTATTCATTGGGTGTGATTCATGGACAAAATAGGGTNATACTTTTAATAAAAAGTTATTAATTTTAAATAGCTTAAATTATAAATTAAGTTAAAAATTAAATATTTACATAATCTAAGGTCTTAGCTAATTTCGAGAATCCACTTTAAATTCAACTGAGTAAAATGAAATGCATAAAAATCATAATGAATTGAAAGGCCCACTAAAAATGCATAAAAATCATAATTCAAATTAAATAAACAAGCATCATATTTAACTCACTAAATCATAAGGAAAGTGTAATTTATAGGAAAATTAAATTCAATATTTTGAAATATTACAATTTTTTTTTTAATTTAAAAAGAAATAAATCAAATAATTCATAGAACATTTATTTTTCCTTGAAAAGATCCCAATTTTGTATGAGTTTGATTTTATAATACACTTCCATTAAGTTTGGAAGTCATTTAAATTTTAAAAGATATCTTGAAATCAACATAGCTAGTAAATACTCTAGTAAATACTAAATTTATTCAAATTTAATCCCAATTTTTATGGAATATTTTTTGGAATGGTCTTTAATTCTAGAGAATAATTTTATAATTTTTTAAGTTCATTTTAGTGTTAATTTGAATTTTCTTACAAAAGAATTAAAAAATAACAATTAATTTCAATTAACTCAAATTTATTTTTAAGATTTTATTGTAAACTTTAATTAAGTTTCTTCACCATGATCATGTCAAGCTTCTCGAGCAACTGACTCTGCCCATAGAGCTGCAGTCATCGAACCAAACTTGTCTGACTACAGGAGCGAGTTGACAACCACCGACTCAGTTTATTGGTGAATTAAGAGCGGTGACCCTTCAAATTCCTCTGCTATGCTAGCTTCGGGTCCAAGAAGGCACAATCTTCTTCTTCTTTTACACTCCTTTTGTTGGGACAGGCTGAATTCTCCATCCATTAGTGGAGGACCCAAGGTTGAAGCGCAACTTCCAATCCTTTATTTTATTCTCCAAGCTGAGCGGTTAGAAAATGTCAAATGAACTAAATTAATTATAATTGTTTGGGTCGATCCTAAATGAAAACACATAAGCGAAGAGCTCCAATGACCATGGGATCCTCATTCGATCACAATAAACTATGTACTTCATTATAACAGTTATGGAATAAGGTTTGATGTCTGTCGGAATAACTCTGTAAGTATTGAAAATAGGTTGCATTTTATGACAAAATAGTAGGTGTGAATCCCTTCTAAATTCATCTTGGTAGAACCGAGCCCTTCGAATAATTTTTTCACCCATTCATATTCTCCAACGACCTCAGTTGATATCAGAGCCAAAGATGCAGGTATCTTGCAACAGAGTCACCTCCCCTGGCGACGGAACCAACCTGAATTGCAATTTTTGTAGCATCTTAGATAAACCAAAAAGAAACAGAAAAAACCACTCAAGCATACAATCATGCAGGAAAAGCAGTAAAACAAGTTTAAATAAAATAATAACAAGGCTAGTGTCGTTGGATCGGTGACATGTCTCAGAAAATTAAAAGGCAGTCGGACTCCACATATTCATGTCCGGTCATAATTCTATACATAAATAAAATTTAGAATTAAGGTATGTGATACGAGCAAACAACTTCTGATTCCCGTCAAGGGGTTCCCCCAGTTTGGCACCTCGGAACTCATGCCCATACCTCATTTTTATTACAGACTGTTCCTAGGAGTTTAAAAATTGTATAGGAAAAAATAAAAAAGGACTCGACCCGCATGAAAATAATGTCAGTGGGTAAACTAAACAAGCATGCAACGTGTTTGGGCCATGTCTGGTGGGGAAGCTAAGCAGCGCCTGCAGAAAATGGTTAGTAATAATCATTACATTACTCACCCTATTTATTGTACCTATGTGTAAACATATATATGACATAGCCCCTGTAGAAGACCGACTTAATATACTACCATGCATATCAATACAGGCACGCACAAGTGACCAAAGGAAAATATGTTGAGATTTTCATACTTATTTTATACTGTTTTTGATGATATTGCACTTTAAAAAATTATATTTTTGATCTTTTGTTGCAGAAATGATGAATTAGGGTCATTGGATCAAAAAGATGCAAAAAAAAAACGAATTTGGAGCGTAGAAGACCAAAATGTGAAGATTTGAACTAGGGTGTCGAATGCGAGCCCAACGGCGCCGATGGCGGACTTTTCCCAAGACTCCAGATTTAATTCACTTAGAAGGCCCGCTAACGACGCCCTCGAGGTCGCCGACGGCGAGCTCGGCGGTTATGTCCAACAATGCATTGGATGAGGACGAATTTTGGAGGGGTGCTTAGGTAACTCTTAGGAAAACTCATCCACAACTTTAAAGAGAAGACTTTGGCTGAAAATCAAGAAGAGGAGGCTCAAGTGCTAAGTGTTAGGAAAGTGTAGAGAGTCTAAATTGTGAGGAATTCTTTGAGAGATTGTAAGAGTGGAGGGAAAGTGAGAAATTTCTTCCTCATTGCCGCTTCGAAGAGGAATTCTGTGTGTTGTAAATAAATGAAGAGATTTAGAGANTAAGTTATTTACTTGTTGTAGTTTGTATGACTTTGATTTTATATATGAATTTCGAGTTTTGTAGTGTTTTCCCCATTAGATCTAAGTAGTTTTCTCTGTCTTTCTCCTTGTCTTAAGATTTGGTTGTGTTTTTCCCATGAGATCTGAGTAGTTTTCTCTGTCTTTCTCCTTGTCTTGAGATTTGCAAAATGGTGATTTGAATTGGTTGAGCCATAAAAATGTTAAAGAAATTGTGATGATCTTTTCACATCAATCTTAATTTATTTTCAATCTGGACAATTGATCTGTTAAAAAATTTTGAGTTTTACAACTAAAATGAAGATTACATCCAAGATTCATGGAGGTCAAAGCCCTTGAATGTTGGGTGCAAATAAATTGAGAAATAAAATTATCGGACGTAGAATTCGAGATTTTAGAGTGACAGACTAAAATCCCCAATTCGGTCTTATCGTTTGGGTGCTGAAATATAGATGTTAGCCCTCAGGCGACGGGAACGTGGGAGCTCCGAAGTGAGAGTCGGTATCCTCCCAGCGTAACAGCAGAATTAGCAAACAAGCGTAGCATTAGTCAATGTTTTTTATGTCTGGACCAAAGGGTAAAGAATATGTATGCTTCTATTTGACACAATACAACTAAAACTGATTCACTTTATTCATTCATTATAATTTTTTAACAAGGAGAATGATGTTTTCTTATATATTGAATAAAAAATCCATGTTATAAATTCATGAATCCATGCTATAAATTCAAATAAAAAATCCATGCTATAAAATCAAATATGTTATGCCTTCAGCAAAGAAAGACGGAGATAAAAAGAGTGAGAGAAAGATAAAAAAAAGAACTTATTGCTCCTTATATGTTTGCTTTATTTACTTCCTTCAATAAAACTGCAAGTTCGATTTCCTTGACTTGGCAACCAAAAAATGATAGGAACCATATTATGGCACGAAATTGGTGCATAACAGTTTAATGTTGAAACACTTTAATGAATACAATAAATGTAGTACAGAAATTAAGAAAATAAACATTATTAATTCTTAAAGCACCAAAATAGATTTCAATTTACAAATGATTAAATATTATTTTTTTTATTCATATTAAAAAAAATCTAAAAGTTAATATAAAATCACATATTTGATCTTACTGTCGCCTCTCTTTTTTTAAGGAATATGAGTCGTGGTTAGATTCAGTCATACATTTTGCAATGTATTCAAACGCAAAATTTCTCTGCAAGGCTTAAATAATTACGTTATTGTTAAAAATATTCTAAATCTATGCTTTCAGGCTGACTTAGATAACTCTCCTATTACCATTTCAAACGCATTAGTGAATAAATTTGAGATTGAGCCAAATGGTCATAAGGATCATCCAGTAAATGAAAATTGAGAGATTTATCAAGCAATGGAATTAAATTCTGGTATTGTTACAGCTGATGATATGAGTGCTGATGTCTTTCAATAAGTTTCACTTTCGCTTGGTCTTAAACCAACCATTTCTATAACCATGGATCTCCAAAATATGAGGCTGAATGACTACATGAGCTTCAAATTATCTTTTGTGCGGATTATGGATGTTTTCTTTGGAGGCTACAGTTTTTTATTATATGCTTAATGTTCAAATTATTCCAGCAGATTCTGTTTTCAGCTACGGCTTCTAAATTTCCATGTTTCCTGCTAGTCTTTTGTCTATTGAGACTTGTACAACCAGTGGAGACTTCACTATACATTGTGGTATTCTCTTAAGGTCATAGCATCCAAAACTACAATTTTTTGTTGCTTCTCATATACCCTTTCAACAGCTATGGCTCATAGAGAACTTTGGAGGCTTGGTGGTGCATACGAGAAGAAGATTTCCTCTTGAGTGAGGCAATCTGGTAATCTATATATTGTGAGATTCATGGGTTTCGTATTCTTCATTGTTAGTAGATGTAGCGGTGTAAATGAGCCGAACATGAGCGTGCTGAGATTTTATTTGTGTTCGGCTCATTTGCATTAATATATGTTCGAAATCAGCTCGTGCTTGAATCAGACTTGTGATAAGTCTATTCGTGGTCGGCTTGATATTGCTCGCATTTGTTCATGAGCTGCTCGAATTCACAGTCACGCACAACTTGAGCTCTCAAACAGTTGAATTTCACGTCCATATTTAAACAGCAATGAAACAAGTTTTAAAATAGTTGAATTTAATGTTAATATTAAAATAGTAATGAAACAAGCAAAATAGGTTAAAGTCTAATAGCCTTTTTGTGGAATCTTTGTTGATGTTAATGTTGTATAGCATAGTTATAATTAAAGGATTTTTATGTTAATTAAGAAAATAATGATAAGAGAGTTTGATAAGAGAGTTTGATATTGAAAGCTGATGAAAGGTGGTGGAAACTACTTGTTTTTATAATTATGCATTGATAATTATTTGTTTTGCATATTTAATGTGCTTTATTTTTGTAAGATTTCTTTTTATAAAAAACAAACAACCATCACTTCGTTGGAGAATTTGAAGGAACATAGCTATCGAAAATAAAGCATGAAGCTGTCCATAAGAAGAATTAGAAAAGAATGAAGGAAACGAGAAAGATAGCGAGGCAAGGAAAGCCCAAGGGATCAATTTTGTTTTTTATTTTGGTTTTTAAAAGTATATTTATTTAGTTTATTTTTTACCTGTTTTATTTTTTTTTAATTTTTTTAAAAATAAATTAACATGTTTTTAAAAGTTATTCTATGTCTACTTTTTTGTTTTCATAAGTGTCTTGGGTTACTTTTTGATTGATGTTTCTGTCAAGCAGGAGTCGAAGTCCAAGTTCTATAGTTCTAAGGTTGTATATGAAATCGAGAGGCTGCCCCGGCTATAACTACACTGAAGTGATTTTCTCCAAGAGTTTGAGTGATGCTTCGATTGTAACTCGCTCCTGCGACCAAATTTATCCTCGATTCTCTCTCCTTCACAACTTCCTTCATCCTTAGCAGCCCTCCTCTCACTGCCACTGCCCCCTGCCTAATTGTAGTCCCGAAAAACAGAAATTTGATGTTCCTTGAACAGATCCCAATTTTGTGTGAGAACTTTGATATGTAATTCTGAATTTTATTGTACACTTTCATTAAGTTTGAAAGTAATTTAAATTTTAAAGATATCATGAAATCAATAAAGTTTGTAAATTCAAAATTTATGCAAAATAATTCAAATTTAATGCCAGTTGGAATATTCAAATACATTATTTATAATAATAAGTTATTAAATTTAGATAGCTTAAATTATAAATTAAGTTAAAAAATAAACAATTAGATAATCTCAGGTCTTGGCTAATTTTACGTGGGGAAGTTAAACTTTATTTTAAGTGGATGAGATGTAATTAAGTTCTAAAGGAGGATTTCAAATGAAACGCAAATAGTGCATCAAAAGGAGGATTTCAAATGAAACGCAAATGGTGCATCAAAAGGAGGATTTCAAATGAGTTATTTAAGGGAAGTTAAACTTTAAAATTCAATCGAAAAGACAACCAAAAATTTGAAAAAGCTTGCTAAATTAAATGGGATGACAAATGAAATGCAAATAGTGCAATAAAAGAATAATAACCGGAGAAAAAATAAATATTAAATATTAATTAATATTAGAAATGCTTACACATTTGGATATACAAAGGATGCGACATCTCTTAAGAAAGTGAAATAAAGGAGTCAAGTTAGCAGCATTAACTCAACCTCTGAATTATAACATAGAGCTACTTTCGAAATTAATTCAGTGCTTTATATCAACAATTCAAGAAAATTTTTTCGAGGGACTCGCTGAGGAGTCCGGCTAGGAGATTTGAGGGCATCGAAGCGGCGAGCGAGATCTTGATCAAGAGAGGAGGAGAAGATGGTGTGGGAGCCAATGCGGAGGCCGATTAGGAGCTCGTCTTCGGCGGCGCGGAGCATCTCCTCCACATCTGATGCCTCTTCTAATTTTTTTCTCAAATCAAATTCAATCCTAATAATTTCTTCAAGGATTTTCTCAAAACAAAAAGCCCGACTCCTATGCACGCTACCAAAACTCCCACATTTACCACCCAACTATTACCTTTATTCGCCACTTTATCTTCTTGTTTATTCATTTTTCCCTCAACATAATCCGAACTATAAAATTCTTCCTTCTCGCCTTCTTTATTTTTTTTCACTGTCTCGTCTTCTTCAATTATTACTGGCAACTNTAATTGATATTAGAAATGCTTACACATTTGCATATACAAAGGATCCTACATCTCTCAAGAAGGTGAAATAAATGAGTCAAGTTAGCAGCATTAACTTAACCTCCGAATTATAACATAGAGCTACTTTAGAAATTAATTCAGTGCTTTATATCAACAATTCAAGAAAATTTTTTCGAGGNTAATTGATATTAGAAATGCTTACACATTTGCATATACAAAGGATCCTACATCTCTCAAGAAGGTGAAATAAATGAGTCAAGTTAGCAGCATTAACTTAACCTCCGAATTATAACATAGAGCTACTTTAGAAATTAATTCAGTGCTTTATATCAACAATTCAAGAAAAATTTTTCGAGGGCTGAGGAGTCCGGCTAGGAGATTTGAGGGCATCGAAGCGGCGAGCGAGATCTTGATCAAGAGAGGAGGAGGAGATGGTGTGGGAGCCAATGCGGAGGCCGATTAAGAGCTCGTCTTCGGCGGCGCGGAGCATCTCCTCCACATCTGATGCCTCCTCTAATTTTTTTCTCAAAACAACTTCAATCCTAATAATTTCTTCAAGGATTTTCTCAAAACAAAAAGCCCGACTCCTATGCACGCTACCAAAACTCCCACATTTACCACCCAACTATTACCTTTATTCGCCACTTTATCTTCTTGTTTATTCATTTTTCCCTCAACATAATCCGAACTATAAAATTCTTCCTTCTCGCCTTCTTTATTTTTTTTCACTGTCTCGTCTTCTTCAATTATTACAGGCAACTTTGGATAAAATCGCTTCTTCGTATGTTTTACCGGCTCTCTCATAATAATTCCTTGCTTTGTAACTGCACTTACCTCTGCCCATTCCGCCATCTTAATTTCCTTGCACTTAAGTTGCCATCTCGCACCTCGTCGAAAAATCCCTTGTAGTTTTTTTTTCTCCACGGATCCAAACCTCAAAACAAAGATCGTTGTCAGCACAAACTCGATCTGTACTTTCAAATACTGCCTCTAATTCATCACCAATTCTTGTCGATCGGACGCGGTGAAGAACGATGCGAGCCTTCTTGTTGGTAGGAATGTTCACGCCATTAATTTTCAATGAAGTTTTATCTTTTCTAGAAATGTAGACCAACGTTACTTCGTGTGGGAGACGGGCTCGTCGATTTGGAGGTTTGGCTAAATTGAGCCTGAAAGATTGTAGTTGAAGAGAAATGTAATCCATTGGAAAAACTCAACAAATGATTTCTTTTGTTTTTGTTTTTTCTTTTTCTTCAAATTTATACTTTTCTCTTTAAATTAATTTAAAAATTAAACAATTAGATAATCACAGGTCTNTTGTAGTTGAAGAGAAATGTAATCCATTGGAAAAACTCAACAAATGATTTCTTTTGTTTTTGTTTTTTTTTTTCCTCAAATTTATACTTTTCTCTTTAAATTAGATTAAAAATTAAACAATTAGATAATCTCAGGTCATAGCTAATTTTACGTGGGGAAGTTAAACCTTAGTTTAAGTTGATAAGCAGTAATAAAGTTCAACAGGAATCCACTTTAAATTCAAACGAGTAAGATAAAATGCATAACAAAAATTTCAAGAATAAATTGAAAGAGGCTCTAAATGATTTCAAGAATCTCCTCAAGCCCAGTAATGAATTTTCCATTAATAAAATCTTAGTGGTTATTCTGACATTTTCCATTAAATTAAAATAAACTAATTTTCTAGATTAAATAAATTTTTAATTAAACCTAAAACTTGTTAATCCAAATTAATAAAAATTACTAAATTTAACTCACTAAATCATAAGAAAAGTGAAACTAATAGGAAATTTAAATTCATTTTTTTCAAAATATTTAAAATATANTTAAACCTAAAACTTGTTAATCCAAATTAATAAAAATTACTAAATTTAACTCACTAAATCATAAGAAAAGTGGAACTAATAGGAAATTTAAATTCATTTTTTTCAAAATATTTAAAATATATTTTTTTTTAATTTGAAATTTAAATAAATCAAATAATTCATACAACATTTAATTTTCCTTGAAAAGATCCCAATTAATGCAAATTAATTCGAATTTAATGCCAGTTTTTTTGGAATATTTTTGGGTGGTTCTCAATTCTAGATAATAGTTTTATAATTTTTGAAGTTCATTTTGACATTAATTTGATTTTTCTTTCAAAAGAATTAATAAATAACACTTAATTTCAAATAACTCAAATTTCCTTTTAAGACTTTATTGTAAATTTTATTTAACTTTGCGGCTTCAACAACCTCATGTCAGGCTTCTCGAGCATCTGATTCTTTCCATAGAGCCACAATCAAACCGAGTTTGCCTGACTGCAGGAGCCAATTGACAACCATCGACTAAGTTTATTGGAGAATTAAGAGCAGCCACCATTCAAATTCCTCTCTTATGCTAGTTTCAGGCCCATAAAGGCACAACCTTTTTCTTCCTGCACACTCCTTTTGTTGGCACAGGTTGAATTCCCCATCATTAGAGGAGGACCCAATGAGGAAGCGCAACTTCCAATCCTTAATTTTATTCTCGAAGCTGAGCAGTTTTCAAGTGCAAACCAAACTAAATTGATTATAAGTGTTTGGGTCGGCCCTAAATGAACTCACATAAGCGAAGAGCTCCAATGACCACGAGATCCTCATTCGATCACAATAAACTATCTATTTCATTATAGCAGCTATGGAGTGAGGTTTCATGTATGTAGGCATAACTCCGTAATGATTGAAAATTGCTTGTAGTTCATGACAAAATGGCTGCTGCAAATCCCATCTAAATTGATCTCGGCAGACAAAGAGATCCCCTTTTAATAACTTCGTCACCTTCTTCATAATTTCCAATGACCCAGAGCTGCATGTTAGAGCCAAANCTCCGTAATGATTGAAAATTGCTTGTAGTTCATGACAAAATGGCTGCTGCAAATCCCATCTAAATTGATCTCAGCAGACAAAGAGATCCCCTTTTAATAACTTTGTCACCTTCTTCATAATCTCCAATGACCCAGAGCTGCATGTTAGAGCCAAAGTTGCAGTTATTTTGCATCGGAGTAGCCTCCCCTGGCAACAGATCCAACCTATCAGTTGTTCAGACAAACCCGAAGAGCTAAAATGAGTATTTGGAGCCATCAAAATGAAAGAAAGTCGAGCAAAAAATCGAGATAAAAGAAGTGAAATAAAATCAAAGGGCGTGGCACCAAACCAGC